>DWPD01000034.1:0-13318 GCA_018251475.1 Euphyes dion | reverse complement strand
CCGAGCCCAGCAGTGGGACAAATATGGGTTGTTAGTTTGTTAGTTAGTATGGATAAGGTGGTGAACTACGAAGACAACTCGCTAAATAACCGCTTCGATCAATAACTTTTCTTACAAGCAACATATGCACATACGTACAACATAGTACTTCCAAGGGCCTTTTTCAGTTCTTTTAAACTATAAATTATTTTATTTTCTTCTATATATGACATTATTTTGGATTACACAAAAGATTCCTTTTAATATCAGTAGCATGGACAAAAAATGTAATATTGATTGTAAACCGCTTAGCTCCTACAAGAAATGCACCGCATACCAGATATTCTGTAGATAATATTTTTAATATCTTTATGGTACACTCATAAACAAAAAATATATCGGAGAACGTTTAGTTACGGTCCAAAGAAAAAGGACTTCATACAGAGACTTGCAGCGTCATCTTATCGACACGGATCTAACGTTGTTAATCAAAAATTTTAATGACCATAGTTCAGAAAATAATAACTTTTCTTCACCTACCAATAAATAAAGTACACCTGAGGTAATCTTGATACTTGATATTATTTACGCTTTCTTGAGTATAGTTTTTTAAAGAATAGAACGTAATAAATAAATAATATAGTTTTAAAGAATAGAACGTAAATGAATACTATATTACGTAGTATAATATATATAAAGTATAGTATAATATAAATTATATAAGTCAAGTTATATTGACAGATAATAAAACAGGCAAATAAAACAGATATTATAAAAATCTTAATCCTATGTATACAATTTTCAATATTTATACTGTCTAAGTTGGGTGCCGGGGAGTGTAAAAGGCTCCCCGACAGTCTATTTAGACCTCTACAGGGTCTTGTCTATTTTAAATGAGACAGTTTTTACTGCCTCTAATTTCGTACTGTGCCGCCTTCAGTCCAATTTTTTGCCGCCTCTATGTAAGTATATACTACAAGTATTGTAGACAGAGCAAATTTCTATAAAGTTACAATTTTAAAATTTATAATACTCTGTCTATTCAGTTTTTAAAATAGAATTCAATTTTTTACAGCTATTTCTTATTTCTAGGGGATGTAGTGGGGGGAGAAGGAATTTTAGATCGGGGGAGCAATTTTTTATGAGTGCCTAACCATATGCCGAAAGAAAAATTTTGAAATTATTATAAACAAAAAAGTAATTTTGAGAATCCAGTTACGTAAAACCGACCACTTAAGAAGACCCGTAGTTCGGTTCACTTTGTATGAACCGAAGGGTCTAGTTAGCTGGTCGGTTCGACGACCAGTATTGTAGACCCGTGTCTCTGTAGTGTGTCAAGGTACTGGGCAACGGCGGGGGTGAGGGGTATGGCTGCGGGGACTATGGGTAAGATATTCTTTGTATGTAAAGTAGGTTAATGCCACGAAACTAGGTCAACGGACTCGGTGTGGAATGCCAAGAATTTATTGAAGTTTCAATTTTAGAGTTAAATTTTTAAATTTTGATAGCCTATATCTTCTAAACGGGGAAAGGTAGGATAGTGAAATTTGGTAGGGGGTATTTTTTTGGGAAGATGAACATATATTAAGAAGAAAATTTTAAAAAAGTACACAAACAAAAAAGTAATTTTTCGAATTTCCTTACGTAAAACACCAAAGTCCAGTATAACTTGGTCCGCGACCCACTTTCTCGTCCCAATTACTTTTCCAGTTACTTCGTAATTGGATTATCCGATTTGGACGGGGTTTTCGCTATCGGCCTCCTGGTGAGCTGCTGCAGGATGAACTAATAATAACTTCAATCCCAGTTTCCCGGTTTCCGTTCCAGGGAGCTGTTCCCGGAGCACATGCAAAATTTTTGCGGGTCTTGAGCCTGGTTCCGTTATATCCCGGAATGAGACTAGGGTTTTATGTGTCTCAGCTTTTAGTCCACGTTCCAGGGTATTACTCTTCGTTTCCAGTTCGGGGGCACCTATCCCCAGGGACGAAGTATATAACCCCAAATACCCAGGTTTGCCGACTTCTTCGTCAATTTTTGGTGTATCTCTGTATTTCCTGGACGGATTTTTCCAAGAAAGGTGTCAATGGGTAGGGGATGAGATGGTCTACGTGGTTAAATAAATTTTTTGGTACCTCGTCGCTGAAGATCCGGATATATCCCGCCTGGAATATGGTCAACTTTTTTGGCCGCAGTTTTCCTCGTTTTCTTCGGCCGGTTTTCCGAATTTTCAGGAACAAAAACCTGTTCTAGGCTCGCCTTAGTGTTCTCTGTCTAGATCCACCATAAACTAGGGTCCAGCTGCCCTCCTTCGTGGTCCTCGTGGCCACGCGGGTTTTAGTTATTGTTAAATATCTCCCGGATCCTGTGCGGGAAAAATCCGGGAGATGTGTCGTTTTAAAGGGCTAAGTGAGCCTCGTCGAACGGTGTCATAAAGTTTATATGTACACGATCGTTTGAGCGAGATATAAGCACTTACACTAATTTTTAACCTTAAAAAGTCACTATCTTAATTGTTTATTGAGTTATTTGAGTCAATTTCTCGCTATTTGATTTTTTAAAGTTATACACTGTGTAGAGGGCACTTTTCCGAACACTTTGGCACTAAAACCACTGCAATCCAACAACTTTAGCCGATTTTCTCGATTTATTAGGTGCGGAGCGCGCGGTTTCCGTGGCGTTCAGGACAGCGGACGGCACGGAACTGGGTTAGGTTAGGTTTTTTTTTTTAAATTCCCTGTCCGGGCGCTCTCGGGCCCGGCCGCGCTCCAGTGTCCCCTAACGAAGTCAGGGATATATCAGTTATTTTGTGTTACATGAGATGCTTATTTCCTTAACTGTTTTCTATGGCTTATACTTAATTTGCTTCATGCTCTTTTCCGTCCGTCTTTTATGCTGTTCTTTATAACATATTTATTTTATGCTACATTTGTGTATCTATGTTTCAGTTTATTTATATTATATATCTATCTTTATTTCCTAACTATGTCTTGTTTCTTCTTATTTATTTATAATACATGTATATTTCTAAGTTTGGTCTTATCTTTTAGAATAATAGAGCTAAATATTATACTGTATACTAGTCTATATTATTTCTTAAATATGCATTTGCTATTTCCTTTATATTATTTTGTCTTGTTTTAACAGTTTTTAGTTATATTTTAGTTATAATATTAATTTACAATATATCTGCCTGCAACTTTATACTATCCTTAATTTTATTTCATATTTCTACTTAACTAGTGTTGTTTTCTCTTCTGTTTTATACATTTATTTTAATTTTGCATAAACATAATCCTTCGTAAATACTACGTATACTTATGGAAACTAATGTTTTATATATACTACTATATATACCTTAGTTATCCGCTTAAGATACCTATTTATTCCTATTTATTACTTTGGTAGCTGTCGCAATGCAAAAGTTTATAAATGGTTTTCTTTTTTCATCACTTTCCATTATTGCAGGTATATCCTCTACTCTAATTTTAAGTCCCAGTCGCACTTCCAACTCTGTCCGCTCCTTTATGTGGGCAGGGCATTCCAGCAGCAGGTGCAGTATCCCCTCATCCACTGCTGGGTCACAGATACACGATGGGCTCGTCTTGCACTTAAAACGATGCAGGTATTCTGAAAACCCGCCGTGCCCCGTCATGACTTGCACTGTTATTGGGTTAAGGTATATGTTCCGTAAGATCTTGTGAGCTCTTACCGCATCAGGAAAGAAGACTTTTGTGATCTGTGCCGTTGTGTTGGCTTTGTAGCGCCGGTTCCATTCTTCCAGGGAATCCATTCGGATTTGCCTCTTCACGAATGAAGCCGGGCACTGATCGGAGTGGGGTCTTACTTTCAGTTTCGTTGCAGCATCTTTTGCGAGTTGGTCGACTCCTGCGTGAGCTTTGATCCAATATAGATGTATTATATTGCCATTTGCAATTTCGGATTTTAATATTGTATGTGCTTCGAGCGCTAATGGATGGAGAGAGGTTCCTCCGACGACTGCGTCGAGAGCCGACCTTGAGTCGCAGAAGATACTACAGCGCGCAGAAGAGCTCGTCCGGACCAGTTTAAGCGCTTCACGCAAAGCCAAGAGCTCTGCCTGGAAAACGGTGCAGTACGGTTCCAATTTAAATTTTCGGGTGCCGGTCTCAACGTCATTATTTCGTATCGATAGTGCCGCACCGACTTTCCCTCCAATTTTACTCCCGTCTGTGTATATCTCGAGGCTGTTGTTTCTATGTTGGTCCAGTTCTGCACTGTTCACCACGCTCTGGTAGCTTAGACGTAGGTGTTCCGCGGGGTGCGCTCTTCTGGTAAAGGGTACAGGCCCCTCCATCTCCCGGTCCCCTACCACTCGTTGGGTATACCTTCGTTTCACTTCATATAGGAGTGCTGCTTCTCTCACACTCAGGTCCAGTGGTAATAATCCGGCGAGTATGAGGGCCGAGTTGAGGGAGACTGTCCTGTATCCCTTGACCAGCTTCTGCGCAAAGCCGCGTTGTACCGCGTCAAACGCTTTTCGGGTCATTAGCTTTTCGGCTGCCGGTGCCCATGCACTGGCTGCGTAGAGAATCACCGGCTCCACCACGGCCACATATATTGTTCTTATAATTTCCGGCTCCAAGCCCCACTGTACTTTGGCTGCTCTGGAGAGCTGCTTGTAAAGGCCAAGCGCTTTGCGGCAAACACTACGTATGTGCGTGTTAAAAGTTAATTTGTTATCAATGGTGAGTCCAAGTATTTTGATCTCTTTCGTCAGTCCAATGTCCACCCCGCCCATGGTCAAGTGTGGAGAGTCATACTTTAACTTATTTGTAATTATCATGGCCTTCAGTTTATTGTTGACTCCCCATCTCCGAACATGTTCGAGGGAGGCATTGGCCTGGCGTTGGATCTCCAACGCGGTCTCACCGTCGAATGCTAATTCTATATCATCCGCAAAGGCCTGGCAATAATCTCCACGAGATTCAAGCTCTTGCAACAGTGGATCAAGGAGCAGGTTCCACAATATTGGACCTCCGATGGACCCCTGAACACATCCCTTGCTGGTGATTTTTTCAATTTCTTCACCTGCGTATCTAAGAGACGCCTGATATTTACCGGACACTTTTCCTCTGCCAGTCGTACTCTCATGGCAGGCCACCAAGCACTATCGAAGGCTCCCTCTATGTCCAGTGACACAAGTGCAATCACTCGCTTTTCGCTGAGATCATAGAGGGAATCTTCGGTGCTCCTTTGTGGCATAAAGCCGTACTGGCGAGTACTCATCGCTGGGACCAGGTGCCATTTAAGGCGTGCAACTACCATCTTTTCCAGGACCTTCCCCAAAACCGGCAATAGGCCAATTGGCCTGTACGATTTGGGGTCTAGGTAGTTCTCCTTGCCCGGCTTTCTGAGGGCCACGACTGTGGCTATTTTCCACACCTCTGGGAAATGACCTATTTCTAGGCATTTATTGGCCAGGGCAAGGAAAATCCCCTGGTCCCGGAAAATTGCTCTCTTGCATATATCCGCTGTGAGACCATCCGCCCCGGGAGCCTTCTTCGGGTTGAAGCTTTCCACCGCCAAGGCCAGCTCATGGGCCGTGAAGGACAGATCAAGATACTCATTATCGGACCGCTCGTTCACGGTCTCTGCATGCTGTCTAACTTGGCGGTGGTGAGCCTCATCCTCCGATTCACGGTCGTCAGGGTAGAAGGTCTCAACCAGCAGATTCGCGGAGTCCTTTGAGCTGAGTGTTACGCCATTTTTGCATAGGGGTGTATCCTCCGATCTCGTTGTGGTTCTGCCGATGACTCTGTATACGCCCTCCCACATCCCTTCGCGATCTTGTTTCTTGCAAAACTGTTTCCAGCTAGAGACTTGTGCATTTTTGGCCATGTTTTCATATTCTTCTTTGGCCTCCAGGTACTCCGCGACGACCTTTGCTCTGCGCACCGGCGCTGCGCATCTTATGCGTCTACGTCTGGTGTTGACCTTTTGCTTCGCAGCCGCGAGCTCTTCGGACCACCACGGCATTGTAATTACCTCACTATTGCGTTTAATGGGTATACTTTCCCCACACGAAGTTTTAATGTTATCAATGTATCTATTTATTGTATCTTCTAGTTGGTAACTATCTTGTATTTGTGTTATTTTTTCTGTTTTTATACTTTGGTTCAACTGGGTCAATTTGTCATCAAATCTGCTCCAGTTAGCCTTTTTCGTATTATACCTTCGTGTGGTTCTCTGTATACTCATTCCTTTCTCCTTCTGAAGTTTTAGTTTAAATACTATGCCGTTGTGGTCCGAGCTCGTCATGCCCTGAACAACTCTCCATTCATCCACCAGATGCAGTACGTTCGTCGAGCAGGCCGTCACGTCAATGAAGCTGGAGTAGATCTTGCCTCCCCTAACTGTGGCATAAGTCGGTATGTTGCCACAGTTGAGCACCTGGAAGCCAAGTTCGTGCAATGTACCAGCCACTTCATCCCCTCGATTGTCCAATACATCGCTACCCCACCATGAGCTTTTAGCATTTGCATCCCCTCCCATTATGATGGCTCCCGGCCCTAGCTATAGCGGTGACATGCTCTAGGTATGGCTCTATGGGTTTATCGGGTTCAAAGTAATAGGAGATAACCGTGATCTTCCAGGCTCTAGTTCGGATTCCCACCACCACGATGTTGCTGGTGGTGAGTTTTGGGTACTGTATAACATCAAGGTTGTAGTCGAAGACCGCTATTGCCGCCTTAACAGTCCCATCTCCGTTCCCAGTGCTCTGGAAGATCCTGGCTCCTCTATACTGTTTTACCCTACCGATACTTCCAACATAAGGCTCCTGAATCAATGCCACCGCTATCTTTGATCTGGCAGACTCTATGATTAATTCGTCTGTTGCGAGCCTTTTTCTTTGAAGGTTAGCCTGGGCCATTAAATAATGAGTGGGAGCTCTGATGTTTGTAGCATTTGTGTTTGTCCTTGGGGTGCCCTTAGCAATATGCTATGCTGGCCCTAGCCAGCGCGTCCCACTTGTGCCTAACTGGACAATGATCGCTAAACGCATTGTGGTCCAGCTGGTCCAGTTTGGCGCGGCTGCAGTTGCAGCACGTGGGTTCCGCGTTAGCGAGCCAGACAGGGCAATTGGGTTTCAAGTGAGGGCCCCCACACTACACTTTGTTTCTTGTTCCCTGCAGAAACGTCTGCTGTGTCCATATCCAAGGCACTGGGAACATTGTAGTAGCGGAGAGAAGTCTTCCACTTTTATTCTCTGGAGGTCAATATGGACCGCCTCCGCCTCGGCCATTCCTTTCCATACCAACGGCGATACCCTCATAACTACGTGGCAGGTATGTGGGTTCCTAGTTGAGGAGCTCCGGAACAAAAGCCGATAAAAGCACTTTATGCTTTTTTTATTTTTCATTTTTGGTCTGTTAGTCTTCATACTCATACATAACATACATCACTCAGATTGCAGCAGATCTCGTTAAAAACGTACGAAATAATTATCTAAAGATGGGCAGCTGGTCCTAAACCCGACAAATACACGCATTTTTAAGACATTTTTAATTTTCGGAGCTATTACCGATAAATCCTATACTTATTATTACCTATTTTTCCTGTTCGGACCATTTACCGACAAATGTGTTTATTCTTTTATTTTTTTCTTAATTGGAATGAAAACACTAGTTTTGTGGTAGCAATAGTTTATCGAAGGGTGGCAACACTTAATTGACAGTGACAGTCGTACGTCTATCAAACAAGTGTCAGAAGTTTTCGTTCGTTTTTGAGTAGGTGTTTGTGTGTGGAAAAGTTTTGTTGCGACTTGAACTTGAGATTCAATATAATTTGTGGATTCAATCATGGATGTAGAAGAACAGAATGCTTCTGTGGCGGAAATTAACTCTGGTTCACGCAAAAGAATTCGACGTAAAAGACGTGCTGCAGTTTTACGTGAAACAAGGTAAATACTTTTGAGTTGTAAAACTTGTAGAATATTTTAAACCCTTTTTTCTTACATATCTATCTCTCAACGGAATGACAATTTAACTGAGCCATAGAAGCTGGGCGCGTGTCAAAAAAAGTACTATTTTGAAATGACATATCAATATGACGTTGTCTCAACAAAAAGTTTGGCGCCGATACTTCATTTTGACGGACGCTCAGTTATCGTTGTCCATCTTTAACGACAAAAACCGTTGTCTTTGTTTTTGTCACTCTGCATCAAACCGCGACAAGGTCAAAATTTAAATTTTTAAGTAATTTTTTTTTTAGATATGATGACATCGATCCTTTGCTTTTGAATGAAGCTGTTGAGCCTTGCAACCATTGTGAGAAATCAAAATTCCGCTGCAAGAAAATGAATTTGAATGCAATTGTTCGCCACAGACGACGCTTTTATCAGTATAAGACCAAAGTTCAACAAGATGTATTTCTGACGAGGTTTATAGCACCGTATGAACCGGAGAGACGACAAAGTAGAGGAATCCAGGGGAGAAAAAGGTCTGTCAGTGTGACATATTATTTGAACGGAAAAAACAAGAAGAGATTTCAAGTGTGCAAAAGTTTCTTCATGAAGGTATTTTCGGTTAAAAAAGATCGGTTGGCTTCCATTGCAAAAACAGTGTTCGAAGGGAAAATACCCAAAGAAAATAGAGGAGGTGCTCGATTAAATGCAGAAAACGAAGAGAAAAAAGAAAAAATTAGGGAGTTTATAAGACAGTTGCCTGCAACAGAGAGCCATTACAATCGTAATAAATCGAAAAGAAGCTATTTATCAAGTGAGTTGAATATCACCAAACTGCGAAAGATCTACAATGATTCCGTAACTCCAGGTTTCATGGCCAAAAAAACAATGTTTTGGGAAATATTTACTTCAGATTTCAATCTTGGGTTTCGTTCACCAGCTTCCGATGCTTGTAGTACTTGCATACTTTTAAGTAACAAAATTGCTGCCGAAACTGACATAGATAAAAAAAAAATACTGATTGTTGAAAAACGTGTCCACAAACTCCGAGCCCAGTACTTTTATAAATTGGCCAAAATGAACGAGCCAGATTCTTTAACATTTTGCTTTGACCTACAACAGGTCCAACCTCTGCCGCGCACACCAATACAAGATGCTTTTTACGCACGGCAAATAAGCTTCTACAACTTATGCATTGTGCCTATGGATTCGAAAAATCCAAAGTTCTATCAATGGTCTGAAGAGATTTCTGGCCGAGGATCTGTGGAAGTGGGTTCAGCTCTTCTGCACTACCTAAACGAGCTGGACTTGGGTGGTATATCGAAACTCAGATTGTTCTGTGACGGATGTGGAGGACAGAACAAGAACTCACATATTGTGCACACGCTATTATTTTGGCTTGTAAATAAATCCCCCGAAAATTTACAAGAAATTCAACTAACATTTCCAGTTCGCGGCCACAGTTTTCTGCCAGCAGATCGTGTCTTTGGTAGAGTTGAAAAAGACTTAAGAAAAAAGCCAGTGATTATTCACAAAGAAGAGTATTACGAAATATACGGACTCCACGACTGGAAAACAATGGACATTAAATCATTAGAAGAATATTACAAGAAAGTCGAAGGATTGAGAGACATAAAGAGGATAGTATTAAAGAAACATTTAGTCACAAAAAAGACAGGCAGAAGAGTGGAAACAATAACAAAGTATTTGATCAAAACGTACAAAAACTTCAGGAACGAATCAGATGAAGAACGTAAACCATTATGTCTGCTAAAAAGAGGAAAACGTCACCCAACAGAACTTACAATAAAAAACAACTTCAAAGTTCTGAGTGCAGCTAAAAAACAAGATGTTAATAATTTAATGAAAAAACAATTCGGTGATGATTGGTCTAATAATGAGGAATTTAATTGGTATAAAGAATTAATACAAAGTGAAAGCCATCATGAGCAAGAATTTGATGATGAAGAAAATTTTGCGACTGTAATGAAGAAGAATTCAGCAATGTTTTAGTATAAGAATTTGTAATTGAAAATTTTTGCGACTGTAATGAAGAAGAATCAATGTTTAAGTATAAGAATTTGTAATTTACGATAATTAAACTACATTATAATGATTAAATAAAATAACCATGTATTTTACTAACATTACCTATCCAGAATACAAAAAACTTATAATCGGAAAAATCGATAATTACAGAAGTACCGGCACAAAAGCCGATAATTACAATGTAGCCGTTCAAATCCCGATAATTACATTATGGTCGGAGCAAAACCCGATACTTACATATTTAAAACTAAAATTCTAGCAAAACTATCAACACTAGATTTTTTTAATATGCCTTAATTGAAAGCCCTTGTTACACACTAAATTTACGCTATATCAGTTTAACAAACAGCATAATAATTCCTACGTAAATCATTCTTTTGTATTTCCTGTAAAATTACGAAAAGTGCTTTTATCGGCTTTTGTTCCGGAGCTCCTCAGTTGTAACTATTTGTACAATAGCAAGATGCTAAGATTTACCTGCAAGTAGTGGTTTATTGAGAGTTCTAATCCACATCCGATCCAGTGTAAGTTGACCTCTGGTTAGTATATCGTTTGTATGGGTGGGAGCGTTCAAGTTATGCTGGAATGTGGTCGCGACTTCCTGTTTCAAAGGACGTGAATGTGATAAAGTGTAGTTCTAGTCTAAGTAGAGCTCTGGTTATTACGGTGAGTGTGTGGTGGCATGTGTTCAAGTTATGCTGGTGATGTAGCAATTCATAGTTGGGTGCTCCGGTGCGGGCCGAGGGTGCTTCGTTGGGAGTATGGTGCTCCGTTGGTGGTTGCTGGGGGCAAGATGGGCCCCGTGTTGTGGTGAGACGGGTGCTCCGCTGCGGGCCGTTGGTGTGGGGGGCAATATGGGCCCCCGAACTTGGCTCTTTGATTTCCACCGTTTTCAAAGGACGTGAATGTGTTAAAAGTGTAGTTCTAGTCTAACTAGAGCTCTGGTTGTTACGGTGAGTGTGTGGTGGCGTGTGTTCAAGTTATGCTGGTGATGTAGCAATTCATGTCGGGTGCTCCGTTGTGGGGCCGAGGGTGCTTCGTTGGGAGTGTGTGGTGCCCCGTTGGTGTGTGGGGTGGGGCAATATGGGTCCCGAACTTGGCTCTCCTTTGATTTCCACCGTCGATGCGCGAGACGGATGCGATGGGGGAGGGGGGCGGCGGCAGCGTGACGACACGGCTGCGCAGCGCAACGGCGGCGCAGCGCGACGACGGCGCGACGTTGCGAGAGGTGCGGGGGTCGGCGATGCGTCGCGGACCGGCGAGCGGTGGCATTGCGCCGTGCGCGTAGCGTTCGGGAAACGAACGGCGATAAGACCGGCTCGTCGGATGTGGTTAGTTGATGTCATAGCATACATTGTTGCTTATCTAAAACAGGACTGTGATTTATTAGGTACTTGGTATGAACAAAGGATTTATGTTTTAATATAATTTTATAATCTAAAACGGATATTATTTTCCGAGACCTAGGTTTCAATAATTATTGACTATTGAATTGAGTTTATTACATCGTGAGCTGGTGAGTGGACAGTAGTGTTTGAAACTAGTACAATGATTTTTTCAAATATTATTTATTTAACGGTGATGTTAAATCTCCAAAGTTACAATGGAGAGAAGAAAACAATAAAATTATCTCCGCACTCCAGTGATAAATATATTTCACTGTGTTCAAATAACTTATGGTATTTAAGAAATGTGACAATGCGAATGATATAATACCGGTGAGAAAATTACACTGGTATTTAATTTTGTGGATAGAGGATGAAAATAATTCTAAACATATTCAAAAGATGGAGGTTTATGACAATCATATGGTGAATTATCCTCTTTGTTTTTTTAAACATAACAGCTTATTACGAAAAATTGAAATTATGCAAACTGGGGAGTTCGTGTCTCCACCCACTCGTGTACGTCGTGATTTAGAGGTGAGCCAGTCGTGGAATAAAAATGAGTTTGTTCAAGTCATTAAAGATGATACTGGCTTGGAATTAACAATGCGTTTAAATACTCAAAAAAATGCAACCTCTACAACAACCACCACGACGACCACCAGTACCACCACCACCACCACCACGCCCATCTCCAATCCTACAACCATCCCATCAATCATCATTGATAAGATGGCAAACGCTTCTTACAACATTATGTTAAGCGATGAGTGTAGAGAGTACAGAGTACTGGTGGAGAGAATGATTGATTGGGGATATGATGAAATATTTCAATTAACACATTCGAAGAATGACGATGTATTATGCAGGAAGAAGCTTCCCTACAAAATGAATTTTTAATTAGGTAAGGAATTGGCTAATTTTTTCATATATATTTTATATTATCGCGGTGGGAACAATAACTACAGGAAGTGGTTTTCATAGTTGACGATTATTATCTTAAGTTGAACAGTAGTAGTAGGGAGGGGGTGTATGCTATAAAAAACAGTTGTTCACCGATGCTAGCTCACATTAATAAGTCTCTAATTACTTTTATATAACAGTGCAGCTGCGAAAAGTCTGTGAGTGTTTTTTTAAATTTATAAAAATGGCAAGTACCGAAGCTCTATTAAAACTAAATTCCTGCGGTAATAAAACGTGGATGAAGCTTGGCGATCTCGAAGTTGGAAAGCTTTACAAAATTATTGAAACCAGTCGAGTGCAATCAAAATATCAATCTAATTCAATGCAGACAGTGGTTCAATTGGAGAATGGTTACATGATAACGCTTCCCTCGAAATTTGATAATTTGGATGAGGATTTATTTCATCAGCTTAATACGGGAGTGTACTTGATAAATAAAGGTCCAAGCGGCAAGTCATGGATTGTAAACTTTGCAAATGTTTAACATTATATTTGTCTTTATTACAGTTTCAAACATACACCGCACACAATGCTTACTATCGATCAATTGATTGACGGTACTTATAATGAGTATTGTAAGAAAGATTGGTTATCGTTTTTGAGAGAAAACCAGTGTTTGAATCTATGGAAGCAAGAGATATCTTTATCGCAGCTATCTGTTAATGTGAAAATTATTCTGACAAACTTATGTGAAGATTCTGAAGATTCAGAATTAGTGTTTTCAGTTTTTAATATATGGGACCGTATCACTTCCCATTTGGAGTCATCAATCGGTGATCAAAAAGTGGTGTTTGAAGAGTGGTTACAATTGTTGGCTAATGTGCCAGCCGAGTGTTTTTCTTATTCATCGTTTACAGTAACTCTTGGTAATATACTTTTAACTGCTCTTTTTGTAACTATTGGTGCGGCTGGTGGTTATGGTGTATACAGCGTGGGTAAAACAATACGACCATTAATTTTTCTACGTGTGCCTTTCGATATTCAGAGCCTACGTACAAAA
>DWPD01000033.1:0-13711 GCA_018251475.1 Euphyes dion | reverse complement strand
ACAACAAAATGCGTTAGTAGCCATAAGCTTTTCTTCTTACAACAACCTCAACCAATACTAGCTATGCAACAAAGCCAACCTGGTTTTGCTTCTTTAGAACATTCAGATAGTTTTTCCTCGAATTCTTTAACAAAAGTCTTAACAAAAAAAGTTGCTTTTTTCACTATTTCATCACTTGTAATGCTTATACAGCTAAACATTTCTTCATCATCAGTCGATGTACTACTGCTGCCTATAGATGAAGATCTTGTTACTCTAGGGCTCTCCTGACTTCGTCCACACTGAAGTTATTCACTAGATAATATATTTTCATAATCAACTATTGCTGATCCAGCATCTACATAATCCATTTGATTATCTGCTACTTGTTCTCCTATATTTTCTTTACCTAACATAAAACCGCCTATATTTTAATATTCTTATTTTGATTGTTTTGTCGTAAACCTCTTTTCTGAAGATTGATTTCAACATTTGATTCTTATGCAGCTGTACCAAACCAATTTGCTGTAGAAACCTTACGGTAATCCTAAGTAACTTTAATTGCTGAGTAACAGTGTGCTTTTCTTTTGACTTCTGACTAAAATAGATATATTCTTAAAAAATCGAGAATTGCTTTCTGAGTGATATACATAATACAATGCATCTAACTCACACCCCATGTTTTCATTACGTTAGACTGCATTGTAGCTAAAAAGATCTAGCAAAGCAAGAATTTTTTTGCATACTTTAGCATTTTAATTTTTATTTTAAAACTAAAGCAGCTCAGTTTCATGTACTTTTATTTCTTTATCAACTGTTATTTTTCTTCTTCAATGTATCTGTGAGTAATGATAACGTTGCTGGTAAAGCAATTTTTTTATATAGCAAGATTCAGCTATTTATAAAAAGATCGTGGCTAGACCAAAAAATATAAGAGCTGAGAGAATATCAGTTGTTGCTGATGTTAAGATTGAAGATGAAACAGCAGGATCGGATCTTAAACGATGAAGCATTATAGGAATGAAAGTGCCGATAAATGTTGCAATAATCGACATTGCAATCATGGAAACTACGAAAATGATCTCTACTTTTAAACTATGGAACCTTATTGCTAATACTACGAGCGAAATTGTAGATAAAATCACTCCATTTATAAGACCTATTAAAAATTCTTTCATCAGTATTCTTTTTGCATTTTGTTCAGTTAGATATTTTGTTGCGATTGCCCGGATAGTTAGTGTTGCTGTTTGGGATCCTGCATTTCCGCTCATTGATGCAATTATTGGCATAATTATTGGTAGTACTATAAAACTTTCTATTACGTTATCGAAAAAGCCAACTACTATAGAACATATTGTTGCAGCTAAGAGGTTAAATAATAACCAAGGTAACCTTTTAATTATAGTTTTATGTATAGGAGCATTTATATCAGATTTAGATGATACACCGCTTATTTTAAGTACATCCTCTTCTGCTTCTTGCTGAACAATTTTGATTACATCTTCAATAAGGATTACACCGATAATTTTACCACTCTTATTTACTACTGGAGCTGATAATAGAGAGTAATCTTTAAATATTCTTGCTACTTCTTCTTGGTCCATTCCAGTTTTAATTATTTTTATATCTTGACTCATTATCTCTTTTATTATTGTTTCTCCTGAGTGAGATATTACCTTATTTAAGTTGAAACTACCTATAGGTTCTAATTTCGAGTTAATGATGAAGATTTGGTAAAATGTTTCTGGTATTTTTTTATAATTGCGCAAGAATTCCATTAGCTGATTTATCGTCCAATAATATGGAGCTATAACCATATTTTTATGTATCAACCTTCCTGCACTTTCTTCTGGGTATGATAACAATTCCTCTACTAATTTTTGAGTTGCATTGGGTAAGTAGTTAAGTATGTTTTCTATAGACTTTCTATCCAAATCTTTCACTATGGCTACTATGTCTTCTATATCAAGAAGCATTAGTAACTTTGCTGTATTTTCTATTCCCAATATTTCTATGATCTCTACTTGTAAATCTGGTACTACATGTACTAAGGCATCACTTAACAAATGTTGATCGAGGATATTAACTAATTTCTCCCTGTGATCACTGATCGAAGTAGATAAAAAATAAGCTAACTGAACGCTATCTATCGTTTTTACAATATTACGAACACTTTCTAATTCTTGATTATCGAGAGACTCTATTAAATCATCAATAGCCTTTTTGTCTAAACCATAATGAGAACTTGTTTTAATATTCATTACTTTACCTTATTTTTTTAATAAATATACACACTTGATTTTATTGAACATTCAAGTATAATAAAATTATTTTGAATTAACTATTATATGGTTAAATTTCTATTTTGTTTGCTGTTATTGTTAGTGATAATAAATATATTAAAGTCTAAAGTATAATGAAAACCCATCCAGAAATCCTTGAATACTTTCAAGGCTTAAATAAAAGTATTTCTCTTATCAGGAGGTGTCTTTGACATAGAAAAATTGAAGTTGCGTCTTGAAGAGCTGGATTCTCAAGCATCGAATGATAATCTGTGGCAAGACAATCAAAAAGCACAAGAAATTTTAAAAGAACGCTCTAAAATTAAGCATGACATAGAACCGTTTTCAAAGCTAGAAAGCGATTACAACGATGCTATCAGCTTGATGAAATCTGCTATTGATGAGAATGATGAAGAATTTTTTTCTGAAGTTAAAGGTGAGTTAGTAAAGCTAGAGAAATTAATCAAACTTAAAGAGACAGAATCCTTATTTACTGGTGAAGCAGATAACAATAACTGCTTTTTAGAAATCCACTCAGGAGCTGGTGGAACAGAGAGCAATGATTGGACTGAGATGCTCATGCGCATGTATACAAGATGGGCAGAAATTTATCACAATTTTAAAGTTGAAGTTGTAGAAAAATTAGATGGTGATGCAGTTGGTATAAAATCTACAACAATAAAGATCATCGGAGAAAAAGCTTACGGGTGGGCAAAAAGCGAAAGTGGAGTTCATAGATTGGTTAGAATATCACCATTTGATGCAAATGGTAAACGTCATACCAGTTTTGCAAGTGTAGGAGTAACTCCAGTGATTGAAGATTCAATAGATATTGTTGTGGATGAAAAGGATTTAAAGATCGACACTTACCGTGCTTCTGGAGCAGGTGGTCAGCATGTAAATAAGACTGAAAGCGCGGTACGTATTACGCATATTCCAACAGGCGTTGTAGCTCAATGCCAAAATGGTCGTTCTCAACATAAAAATAAAGATGAAGCACTTAAACTACTTAAAGGACGTTTATATCAAATTGAATTGGAAAAAAAAGAACAGAAAATGGCCGAAGAATATGGCAAGAAATGCGATATAGGTTGGGGCAGTCAGATCAGATCGTATGTTATGCATCCATATCAAATGGTAAAGGATTTAAGGACTGGACATGAAGTTGGCAATATAAATTCCGTTTTTGATGGCAATATAGATTGTTTCATAGTTAGTGTATTGGAGTTAAAATGAGATTTATTAAAAAGCTAAGTTTTATGCTCTGCTAATAAGGGGAAAAGAAAACCAAAATCTATTGAGAAAAATGGAACAATTTTGTGAATATATCTATTATCCAAGTAGCTGATGAAAATGGCAACTCGTTTCTTATTGGCACAAAAATGTAATATGAAGAGAAATCTTCGTACATTAAGTTGTAGCCACGCAACGTCTGCCATTGATGATTATTTCACCTACTGTAACTGCTGCTAAAATAAAGCAGTAATAAACTTGTGTTAACAAAGAAATAGGTGAGACAGAAGCAATGCTACCTGCTAGCAGCAGCTGGGAACCATAAGGCAAAATGCCTTTTGTAACGCAAGCAAAAATGTCTAACAAGTATGCACTACGGTATGACGGAATATTATGCTTTTGCGCGAGCCTTTTTGCAATATCGCCACTTAATAAAATAGCAATGGTATTATTAGCAACTAAAACAGTAAACATAGATGCTATGCCCGCTATTACAAATTCAGCTTTAGTTTTTGTGATATTGCTTTCATCGATAAGTTTGTGTAATGCCTTTTGACCCTGCTTGTACATTATATGACTCAATCCGCCAATAAATAGAGCAAATATCACTATCTCGTTTACTTTTTTGAAACCGTCATATATGTCATGAGAGAGTTGAATGATAGTATAGTCAAAAAAAGTCATCCCTAATACACTAGCAACAATTATATTTATAGTTATTGTTACTAAAGTAGTAACTTCAAATAACCCCATGATTATTAAAGAAATATAAGGAATAATCTTTACTACTGATAAATAATCTAAATTTGATGTAGGAATAATTTTTGTACTATCTGCCATAATTGCCAGATAGACAAGCGTTATAATGCTGGCAACAAATGCTACTTTAGAATTCACTTTAAGTTTATCCTTTATCGTGGCCCCCTGTGAAGAAACAGATGCAATAGTAGTGTCAGATATCATTGAAAGATTATCACCAAATACAGCACCTCCAACTACAGTTGCAGTTCCTATTTCAAGACCAAAAGCCCCACTTTTTGCTAAGTTAACAGCTATTGGTACCATTAATACAACAACTCCCATAGACGTACCAATTGCAGTTGATATAAAAGCGGAAGCCAAAAATACTCCAGGCAGTAGTAATCTTGCTGGAAGGAAATTGAGAATTAAATCAGCAACAGTATCTGTACTACCAATTGATTGAGTCACCACAGAAAATGCTCCAGAAAATAGAAAAGTTAAACACATAGTAAGGGTGTTTTTATCGTCCATACCCTCGATGACAGTATCGATGTTACGTTGAATTTTACCTGCACTGTATGCAACAGCAAAAAATAGCGCCGGTAGTAGGCAAATAACCGGTGAAACTTGGCGAAGCGGATTATCAATTCCAATAAAGGAAAAATAGACACCACTTCCAAGATATAAGATTAAAAAAATAACCAAAGGAAAAAAAGCTGTCATTTTACTGCCTTAAAACCTATGATTATAATCAATTAAGTGGTTTCAGGCAAGCTTGGTTTTCTGTAAGTTAATAACAGTCCTTTTAGACTCTCAAGTTACGCTATGGAAAATGCGTTGACTATTCTACCATAATATATAGCATCAAAAAATACTCTATAGTATGAGGTAAAGCTATGGTAATGACATATGAACAGTGGAACATAATATTAGGTGTAATTGATCAAGAGGTAAATTTAAGTAAAGACAATGTAATTGAAAGAATAAAAGAGCTATTAAAGGAAGTAAAGATACTAGGGCAAGCAGAAACATCAAGAATGTTAGAAGAGATATCGCATGGATTAGAAGTATCAAGCAAGAGTACAAGAGTACAAGAGACACAAGAGCCATTAAAAAAGAGACTAAAGGTGGTAAATGTACCGCAGACAAAAGAAGAAGCAAAAAAGATACTAAAGGAGTCAAGGGTATCAAATGCGCAACAGATGGTAAAAAGAATGCTAAAAAGGTTAGGTGTACAAGAGACATCAGAAGAATCAAAAGCAGTGGCGCTAGAGGATGTGCTAAATGCACGAAAGATCTCAGAAAAGGTACCAGTGATGCTAGATGTAGGAAAGATATTAGAGACACTAAAGGCACTAAAGAGAGCAAGTAAAAATGTGTATAGAGAGTGGGAGAAAAATAAGTTTGATGTAAATCATTGGTTTAAAGTAGATTGTTTGCATGAACGCTTTTCATACACTTTATTGTATTTAGCTATTGATTTTAAGCTGAACAATTTAATAAATGCTATGCTTAAAGTAAAAGGAATCGATATTAATGCACCAAGTCCGTTTTCCGAATGGACTGCTTTACATTGGGCTGTTGAAGATAGGAACACAGAAGTAGCACGCAAGCTAATAGAAAAAGGGGCAAATGTTAATCAGTTGGATTCATCTCAACGAACTACTTTATATCAGCCAGCTGTAAATGGCGATATAGAAATAACAAAAATCTTAGTAAAAAATAATGTAGATGTTAATGCAGAGGATCTAGCGAGATTGACTGCTTTATATAAGGCTGCCGCTAATGGCCATGAAGAAGTAGCAAAGTACTTAATGGAGAATGGAGCAGATGTTAAGAAGAATGGGGCGCTTAAACTTACTCCTTTACATATTGCTGTTGCAAATGTTGATGAAGCAATGGTGAATTGTATAATAAAAAATGATAAGAATATTGTTGAAAATATTGAGATAGTAGATGTATTTGGATGGAGTCCTTTATATTGGGCTGCTGCAAAGAATGATACATTAATATTAGAGATCCTATTACAGGCCACATCACGATGTAGAGCAAGTGTTGATATAGAGGATAAGTTAATTGGGCGATCTCCTTTACATATTGCTGCTACGAATGATAATGTGGAAGCAGTAGAGCTCTAAATAAACTATGAAGCAAATGTTAACCATAAGGATGCATGGGGATGGACTCCTTTTAATTGTGCTGCCGCAAAAGGCAATAGAAAAGTAATGAATTATCTAATAGCCCATGGAGCAAGTATTGAGACGAATGATCCACAGAAAATATTACTTTCTATTTGTCCATATAATTATCTAGAAGCAGTAACTACTATAATACAACTTGGAATATGGAAGGATGTGATGAAATTGATGGGAGCTGAGTTTTTACGTTGTGCTGCCGGACATGGTGATATACCACTGGTATGTGCTCTATTAAAATCTGGAATAAATGCTAATGCACATGACGATTTAGGATCAACTGCTTTACATAAAGCTGCCAAGTATAACCATCCGGAAGTAGTAAGTACCTTAATTTTTTATGGAGCAAAGGTTAATGCACAGAGTAATTTAGGGGAATGTCCTTTAAGTTATG
Organism: Euphyes dion; assembly: GCA_018251475.1. Classification (NCBI taxonomy): domain Eukaryota; kingdom Metazoa; phylum Arthropoda; class Insecta; order Lepidoptera; family Hesperiidae; genus Euphyes; species Euphyes dion. Next base: position 6,887 of record DWPD01000033.1, on the reverse strand, counting down.
CTGTCGAACATAGACACTGGAGAGTAGTAATGACCTTACTATGCCATGACGCAAGTACTTTATTGACTGATAAATGCGGTGAAACTGTAAGAGCTTTAGCTAAACGTCAAGGTATAAGTAATCTTCTAGTGGAAGCAGAACAAAGAGCATCAGCTATACTTATGCAGATTGACTCAGAATCAAGTATGCTCACAAAAAGAGCATTACATATGCAACACATAGCTCCACATATGTTGAGAGAAATACAATTACATCTATCTATCACCTTTGAATCTATGATAAGATATCAAGCTAATCAAATTGAACAATTACAGTATCAAGCTAAACTTAATGAAAAAAGAGTGGCACTTATAACTGACCACATTAAATGTATGCAGTTAGGAGCTAACACTAAAGCGTGTCCAGCTGAAATGGATGGAGTAAAAGAACAAACATTACATAGTCCTTGCAGGTGGTCATATCGTACTAAAAATGTTAATGTAGGAAGAGTAACATCTTTAGCTAACGATATTGAGTGTATGAAGTTAGGGCCTAACACTGAAGCGTGTCCAGGCCCTAGTACTAAAATGAATGGAATAAAAGAACAAAGATATAGTCCTTACAGGCGGACATGTAACACTACAAATGTTAATGTAGAAAAAGCAACACCTTTAGCTAACAACATTGAGTATACGAAGTTAGGCCCTAGTACTCACCTTTCTAAGATGAAAGAAATATCATTAAAATCTTCCTCGATTATAGCAAAGTATTCGGATATTATAGGATTTTCTTTAGATCGACTTTAACCAATTACGCTCGAATGATAGATGTAGAGGTAACAGACACTGAAAGTACATTAGGTCTGATTGTGTGCTATTAGATTTCAGTGTACGCTACTTTCATTATAAGATTTCTGTAGGTAAGATGTCATACGATACCAAAACCATATTAGTAGAAGATAATAATGTTAGGCTTGATAGGTACATTAGAAGAATTTTTCCCAATTTGAAACAATCTACAATCGAAAAGTCTTTAAGGAAAGGATTAATCAAAGTCGATAATTGCAAGGCAAAATCTAGCGATAAAGTGAATTCTGGACAAACTATAACAATAAGATACTTAGATTATATTGAAAATACTAACTCTGAACGTAAATATAATGAAAAGCTAGTAAATTTGCTGAGAGAGAACATATTATATGAAGATGAGTACATATTAGCTATAAATAAATCCGCGGGGGTAATCGTTCAAGGCGGTGTAAAGGTAAAGATTAGCATTAGTGATTTGCTTGACCAAATAAGAGAGAGAGAAATATTTAAAATTGTTCATAGGCTGGATAGAGATACAAGTGGAGTAATAATATTCGCACGCAATGCTAGTGTTGCCAGATATCTTATGGAAGAATTTAAAGGACGGAAAATAAAAAAAACTTACCTAGCATTAACTGCTGGTATACCAAGCAAAGATAATGGAACAATAGACTACCCGTTGGTGAAAAAATATATTTCTGGTCAAGAAAAAGTGGTCGTTGATGAAAGCTCACCTCAAAGTGCCACTACGCATTTTTCAATTATAGCAAGGTTAAAACACAATGTAGCTTATTTAAAATTACAACCAATTACCGGTAGAACCCATCAGTTACGTGCACATTTAGCTCATATAAATTGTCCTATTCTTGGTGATGGCAAATATGGTGGTAAAAAAGCTTTTATTGATGGAGTAGCAAATCAGATTCACCTTCATTCACATTCTTTATCTTTAAAATTACCAAATAATAAAGAAATCTCTATTACTGCACCTATTTCTAGACATATCGAAAAATCTATTGAAGCGCTATCTTTCGACTGAAGTAATTTCACCAATCAACTTTTCTATCTTTGGCTTTGATTTGAAGTACTAATATTAGACTAATTAATGCACAGATAGTAAGGTAAATCCCTGCTGCAAGTTTTGTTTCGGTTTTTTCTATAAGCCACATGCATACCGATGGAGAAAGGCCGCCAAAAAAAAAAACAGATATGTTATGTGCGAGGCTAAAGCCGGTGCACCTAACTTTTGTTGGAAATAACTCGCAGGCAAGAGAATTATATATTCCAAAAGATGCACCTATCGGCACACTTATCAACAGAAAAGAGAGCGTGACAATATAGTGGTTATCATTTGATAATAGCGAAAGTACCGGCAAACCAGCGCAAGCTAGAGCTACTAATGTAGGAATCATTACATTTTTTCTTCCAACTTTATCAGACAGTATTGCAAATAGCACTGCGGACGTTCCAAATGTAATTTCAACTATAATCCTTACTACATTTTTAATATCAATACCTGACAGAGTAAGCGCTTTTACAGATATGTTATAAAACATTATTACCGAATAAACGATTGCATTTTGAGCGATACCAAGTCCAATTGCTAATATAAATGCTTTTTTGTAGGTTTTGATTAATTCTAAAAATGGAGAATCAGATAAGCTTCTATTTTGATCATGAATTTTATATGCTAAGCTCTCTTCCATTATATATCTTGTTAAAAAGCCTATTATGCCCATAATAAAGCAGAAATAGAAGAGCAACCTCCAGCCCCAAATTTCATAATTTTCACCTGTAAACTTTTTGCAAATAGCTATCATTACAAAGCATGTGATAGAACCGAGAGCACCACTAAACGCTTTCATGCTCCCTAAGAATCCTAGATTTTTTTTATCGCTTGAATGCTCTATTAAAAAAGCAGAGTTAACACTTGTTTCTCCACCTGCTGCCATTCCTTGTACTATCCTACAAAACAGAAGCAGTATAGGAGAAAATATTCCTATTTCTCTAAAGCTTGGTATAACCGCAATTGCAGTAGACGATATCGAAGCTAATATTACGGAAGTCAGTAAAATTTTCCTCCTGCTATACTTATCTCCAATGTAACCAAAAATAAACGCACCAAGTGGTCTAAATCCAAAGCCAATTGCAAAACTGCCAAGGAATTTGATTTTTTTTATGTAGTCGCTTTCTGATGAAAAAAAAACGTCACTTATTATATGCGTCAAAACTCCAAACAGAGTTATTTCATACCATATAATCATATTGCAGATTATACTTGATAGTATTACTTTTTGAATATCGCTCATAATTTTTAACTCACTATAATTTAACTTACTAATAACAAGTATTTTTGTCTATAGATTGTAGTTTAGAACTTTGTAACTGTTTTAGTATAAAATTGTTTACAATATGCTCACAAGATATTCATTAAATTTTCACTATTATATTCTATATTCAACATTTATTGTAATTATGAGGTTAGTATGAGTGAAAAAGGTATAGACGTATCTCATTGGAATGGAGAGATTGATTGGTTGAAAGTTGCAAAGGATGAGGTAAGGTTTGCATTTGCCAAAGCAACTGAGGGAGAAACTTTTCAAGACACTAAATTTGGACAAAATTTTCAAAGTATGAAAGATAATAATGTGCAAGCTGGGGCATATCACGTATTTAGGATGACCTCAACACCTGAAGGTCAGTTGAATAACATAGTTAACGAACTTAAAAAAGCTAATTTTGAGCCAGGTACAAATAAGTTAGCTGTTAGTGCTACAACTGGTATTTGCGAAGGAAGAACAACAAAATGTGATGATCCTACAAAACACACTAACACACAGAGAGCCGAAAAACTTCATTCTTTATTGACTCAATTGAATGAAAAAGGATACAGTCCAATTGTATATGCTTCACCAAAAACGTGGAATGATTACTATACACAAGAAGAACATAATTTTTCTCACTACCCATTATGGGTTGCTGATTGGAGAGGAAGATCGGAGCCTGAATTACCTAAAGATTGGAAGGATGCGGGTAAAAACTATACTTATTGGAATTACACCTCTCAAGGAGAAGTAAACGGAATAGAGGGCCAAGTCCCGCTAGACCAAACTTTTTGATATCCTAAAACTATAAAGTAGTGCTAGGGCCTAGCACTACTTTAACAGAATTCAATATTCTTGTTTTTTCCCCACCTAAACTCAAGTTATATACAACTTTATTCAACAACCTTTAAAGACAACTCACGTAAATGCTTATCATCTACTTTAGAAGGAGCGCCCATTAGAACATCTTCTCCTTGCTGATTCATAGGAAAACAGATTACTTCACGAATATTCGGCTCATCTGCAAGTAGCATAACCATTCTATCAACCCCTGGCGCTATTCCACCATGAGGTGGCGCTCCAAACCTGAATGCACGCACAAGCGCGCCAAATTTTGTATCAACTTCCTCTTTACTGTAGCCTGCAATGGCAAAAGCTCTGTACATAATATCTAGTTTGTTATTACGAATCGCCCCACTTGAAAGCTCTATTCCATTGCAAACGAGATCATATTGATAAGCAAGGATATCTAGTGGATCTTTGTCTTCTAAATCCTTCAAGCCACCATGTGGCATGGAAAATGGGTTATGAAAGAAATCTATTTTTTTGCTTTTATCATCATATACAAAATATGGAAAATCGATGACCCAGCAAAACTTAAAGATATTGTCATCTATAAGACCTAGTTGTGATCCTAAGAGAGAGCGAACTTTCCCTGCAATTATTGCTGCTTCATTTTCCTTATCAGAAGCAAAAAATACACTATCTCCAGGCTTTACATTTGTTATTTCTTTTATAGAATTTAACCTATTGTCATCAAGAAATTTAGCAATTGGTCCTTTTGCAATGCCGTCCTTATCAAATGTTATATACCCAAGACCTTTAGCACCTAATTCTTTTTGCGCATGTTCTATTTTTTTATCAAAAAAGCTGCGTGGTTCCTCCGCTGTTTTGGGAGCAGGAATGGCTCTGACTACCATACCTCGCTCAATATTGCTTTTGAAAATATTGAACTCTGAATTACGGGAAATTTCTGTTACATCGCTGATCAATAGTGGATTGCGCAGATCTGGTTTATCAGAACCGTATTTGAGCATTGCGTCTTTGTATGTAATACGTGGAAAATCTTTATCAACTGATTTGCGAGAAAATTTGGCAAACACTTTATATAAGGTAGATTCAATAACCTGAAATATATCTTCTTGAGTTACAAAAGACATTTCAAGATCTAGCTGATAAAACTCCCCAGGAGAACGGTCAGCCCTTGCGTCCTCATCACGAAAACAAGGTGCAATTTGAAAATATTTATCAAACCCTGAAACCATAAGCAACTGCTTAAAAATCTGTGGAGCTTGTGGTAATGCATAGAATTTACCAGGATTTAGTCTGCTTGGCACTAAATAATCACGTGCTCCTTCAGGAGAAGAGGCAGTAAGTATGGGAGTTTGAATATCTAAGAATCCTTGCTCTATCATGAGCCTCCTGAGCTCTGAAATGATCTGTGAACGTAGAATAATGTTATTACGAACCTTTTCACGTCTTAAATCAAGAAAACGATATTTAAATCTCATGTTTTCTGGGTATTCTTGCTCACCGGCGATACTTGCTAATATACTCCTTTCTTCTTTTGCTATTTCTTCATCACAGTGGAACTCAACTTCAGATTCAACTTGTAAATTACTAACTATAACTTCAATTTCTCCTGTGGAAATAGAGCTATTTACCGTATCTTCAGTTCTAGCTTTGACTATTCCTGTGACAGTAATCACACTTTCTGATTTTAAATTCGAAATTTCATCAAAAAAATCTTTATCGTTATTGAATACCAACTGAGTAATCCCATGAAAATCTCTTAAATCAACAAAGATTAGGTTACCATGGTCACGTTTGCGATACAGCCAACCAGAGAGAATAAGTTCCTTTTCTACATCATTCTTCCTTAATTCATTACACTCGTGAGTTTTATAACAGTTCATTTAATTGAAATTTCTAGAATACAAAAAGATTATAAAATAAATTAACCTTTGGGCAAGATAATATCTAAAAATCCTTTACAAGCAATTCTGATTTAGATATACTTTTTTATTATGTGTGTTGAGGTGTATTTATGAACCCTGAAGACTTAAAAGAAATTTTAGCTAAAAAAGAGAGGGTGAATGCTGTAATAAAAGATCTTGTTGATACTGTTACCAAAAATGATTTAGAAAAAGTAAAATCAATTTTTGAGAAAAACAGCTCTATTATTAAAGATGTTGTTGCTGAGATTAATTTCCAAAATGGTACAAATTTATTAGGTTATGCTATTGATAGTAAAATGGCTAAATATCTAATAGAGCAAGGTGTAAAATTCGTCACTGCAGTCGGAAAGGCAGTTATGAAAAAAGATTTAGAGTTAGTCAAATCAATCTGTCAGATGAATAAATCAATAGCTAAAATGAGTTATCGCAAAATCCTGAGCCACTAGAATCTGCAACTTATGATCACAAATTTAATGATAAAATTGCAAGGTATTTGATTGAACAAGGTGCAAATCCTAATGCAACTGATCATCTTGGTCGTTACTTACTTCATCTGCAAACTGCAAAAGGCAATTTCGAAGGAGCTAAGGCTTTAATAGAAAACGGTGCGGATGTAAACATAGTAAATCAAGAACAGGATGGCTATTGGAGACCAGGCATAGACGCTAATGCGCTGAAGGGTCAAACTGCATTGCACTTTGCAATTAGAATATACAGAAATAATAAAGACCTAAATCCTGAAAAAGCTAATAGAGCTTTAGGATTTATAAGGTATTTAATAGAACACAAAGCAAACTTAAATATCAAAGATTGTAATGAGATGGTCCCTTTAGATATTGCTATATTTCATAATTCTCCAAAGATAGTAGAATTATTGATAAAAGCTGGTGCTGATCTTAATGTTGGAAGGGAAAAAGCAGAAGGTGTTTTAAAGTATGCAATTACTGAAGGGCATATAGATATAGGGTGCGATCTGATGTCATGAAACCGTAGTGGCTAAATTCCACTTGCCTTAACATCAGGTTAAAATCGTAATC
>DWPD01000032.1:0-14038 GCA_018251475.1 Euphyes dion | reverse complement strand
ATAAGAACATCTATAATGTTACTCTGTTCCATGAAACCGTTTCTCGATTAAACTTAGGTCCTTACTGTTTGCCGGAACGAAGCCGAAACGTTAAATCTAAGTTCTGATGTGGAGTCCAAGTACTTGCGTTGCTAGATGAGAGTAATACTCCTACTTGATATGGCTGACTCGTTACCCAACGGCTATTTACTGCATCATATTTGCCAAGCTCTGCTATTTTTACTGCAGTATCTGCATCATCAGTGAGTAGCACTATTGCATACTCTTGTCCTGCATGGCAAAACACTGGTGGCCATTCTATACGTGTTGCTGTGCCATCTACTTTTATATCTTTCGGCTCAATATAACTTTCAGCAATGACAGTCTGCGAGGGCATTCCCACTGCTGTTTCTCTAATCTGCACAACAACACGTTTTTTGCCTTTATTTACAAGCCATAGCTCCACGCCTCCTATGTGCCTACTTTCATTTAGCGTAAATGTTTGTGCTAAAGGATCAACTCTTCTTGCTGCGATAACTCTTCTTCTTTCCTCTATGGTAATTGTTTTTTTACCAGTATAAGTTGCTTCTCCATAACTGCCTTTATCACCAAAGAACTGCACTAACTTAGTCCCAGCAGGAATGTTTCTTGGTACAGTAAATCTTCCTTTTATTTTTCCTCTGTTATCAGCAATAAATGTTGCGATCATGTTTTTCTTTCAAATATTTTCTATGCTTGAGGTTGAATAAAAATTCCATCAAACTTTAATTCCTTAAGCTTTTCACCAGTTGCAAAACCTTCAATCTCAAAATTTTGAGTTGCTTCTCGCATAAATTCAGTTTCGTATGAGGTACTTGACAGCAGCTCTGTTGTTTCTTTAACATTAAATACTCTGGTTACTGGACTTTTCCAATTCGTGGTAACCTCTGTCCAGTGATCTATATTTTTATTTAGAGTAATTTGTGCCGGGACTGGATCAAAAGCTTGATATGGATTAATCTTTTCTCCTTTAGTCTGTAAAAGCTGCTCCAGTACCGGTTCAAGTTCATACGGCAAAAGATATCTTTCCCCACCTTTTTCAATATCTGCAACTTCTACATCTATTGGCAGAACTAGCTCTCTATTTACTATTGCTGCAGACTGCGAAATTCCTTGATCACGCATATCATCATCAAAGAATGAATCAACTAATACTCCTTTTTTGGTGGTAGGTTCTCTTGAATTTGCATCATTGCGCAGACGTTCCTCTGCAACCAGCGCATAAAGATCATTTATTCCTTTTTTCATTGCTTCAAGCTCATTCATCGGTACAGCATGAATAGCATTATTCACTATTTTTACCCCTTCGCCTTTTTTCCACGTCTGATGAATGTAGCAGAGCAAAAGTTGTCCAGAGGGCGCTTTAGGCATCGATGGTCGCCAAGGGTGAGAAATTCCTTTTATTCTTCTTACTACTCCTTTGCTATCGATAGTAATTAAATCATAGCGGGGCATTTTCCAGGTGTAATCAATTAGAACCAGACTATTATCAACTGCTCCCCTTACTTTACATCCCTCTTCATTTATATCTTCAGGACTTATATGAGTGCGACAGCGATAGGTTATCAGGTAACTACTTCCAGGTGCTGGTTCTTTGCCAGGTAATGACCAATCAACGTTTCCTGCGTTTAATTTGTAATCTATACTATTTTCATAAATAACATTGCCTTGTTTAATTTGAATAATCTCAAGTACTGCAGAGTCAGGTATCGGATCAATAGCTCCAGAATATGAACCATGAGTAATGGTAATGGTTTTTTGAACAGTTATATCTACTTTTTTAATTTCACTTATTGGAAAATCATTAACCTTCAGTTCCATTACTCTTTGGCTATTTGGCTGAAAAGTATGTGGTTCTGATTAAACTGACTTTATATCTGGATCTTCATCAAAAGAAACACGAATACTGTGAGGAAGTTCAATCTCATAGCCGTCAACATGAGCTTTGCCCTCATTAATCACAAATATTTTTTTTCCTCTTTCTCCCACTTCCTTTTGCAGGAACATTACTTCAAGGCCATTTACGACATAGGAACCATTTGCTTTTTTGTCATAACGAGCAAGAGCAGTAGTTACTATATTTGCTTGTGGTGGCGGTGAATGTTCTATTAATACTCCATTTTCAATATGGTAAATTGGGTAAAATTCTCCATTTACAGAAAAAGGGGAAGAAACACCATCAGATTGATAACCCCAAATGGTGGAAACTTTAAGCCTTGCAGCTCCTACTTCCTGATAGTTTCTTGTACCAATAGCAGGATCACGAAGGTTTTCATCCTCAAGTTCTGTAATCGTAGATTCTACATAATAAACACCTATGCGAACTGTGGTACTCAGTGGAATAACAAATTCTTCTTTTTCGACTTTTCTAACTGCACCGCGCAGATAGATTTTTCCTCCCTCAAGTGTAGCTTTACCAGTTTTTGCATCTATAATACAATTGCTTCCCCTTATAACATCACCATCACGAAATATTGCATCACCTATTCCTTTAAGCTTAGAGAGAGCATACTCCTGAGTCTCGTTTAGTTCTGCTGACTGTAGACCTCTTCCTCCTAGAAACAAGCTTTTTTCGTATTCTTTGTCAGGATTAAAGCGGTTATAATAACTATTTAAGGTCATTTTGTTTCAAAAAGTTACAACGAATGAAAAAGTTTCCCGAGTTGCAGATGTTCTGATAAGTGGTACGGTATGTTCCAAAACCAATAAAATCCCATGGTCTTCTATATCTTGAGGTTCAAAATATCTCTGTCCTTCAGGTAATTCTTTTTTTACTTTAGTACCAACCATAACCCCTAGCTCTCTGATTACTCGATTTGCTGCATCCGTGAAATCGAAAGTGAATTTGAGAAAAAGATTATTGGTTGGTACATCAGAAGGCCTAAACCTTCCAGAAGGAGTTATAAGTTCGCCGTTTTCATCACCTGTGCAGAATAGCACTTCATCTGCAGTACGTCTGCCAAGTTCATTCAAGAGCTTTATAGAATTTATAGGTTCAGGTGGTGTGCTTTGAATGTACTCTATGGTAACTTTATCACTTACTGGAATAGAGCTATTTTCCGTACGTTTAATTACACCAGTACTGCTATCAACTGTATAGTCAACACTTGGCTGATGCATTGTTTGTCCTGTAACAACCTTCACATCTTTAACAGGTTGATGATCAAGTTTTATTTCACCCTTAACGAAAGTTTTTTCTACTTTATGGCTACTTCCAGAGCTTCCATCACCACTTCCCCAAGCAAGATGGATAGATTGCTTTTTTATGCTGGCTGCTATTGCTGCTCTGCCTGATTGCGTTAGAATTGACATTATCTGTTTTCAACCCTCCTATTATATATAATCGCTTTTTCTCTTCAATTTGTTCAATTTTTTTTTATTATTTTTTTATGGTAGTATTGACGCAACTGTTTAATATACTACAGTTATCATAATATTTTTTCTTTTGGATAATGATTGCCAATCAAGAATTCTGGGAAGATGATCTTGAAGTTCCTGCTACTGAGTTACTATTGAGTTTTCAAAATCCTGATTTGTGCAAAAGTTGGATTAACTCTCTTAATAATATGCAATTAAATGTTATTCATAAACAACACTTCAATTATCAACAGCATTTGTTTGATAATAGTCCTTATTATGACTATAGGTCAGTTCAGCAAAAGCGTAAATTCCTTATCGACAGCAACCTTGATTATTTACCTAATTATTATTTAATCAGCTACTTTAGCCGTTTGAAGTCTGATTCAGCCATAATTGAGATAGCAAAGCCTATATTGAGTGGCGATGTAAAATATGATAAAAAATCTATACTATTTACTCTCTTTCTTATTGACCATAACTTGCTGAAGCACGTCTTTCTTTTTAATAAAGTTCAAAAAAGAAGTTTTTCATCATTTATTTTAAATAATCCTCCAAGACAAAGACAGAGCTCATTTAAAGATTTTTTGTCGAAAGAGGTACTGCGAGAGATATTAACTCAACATGATTCTCTAGCAAATGACAACTTTGAAAGTAAGTTCAAAGGTTTTTTTTACTACCAAGACCGCATTTACTTATTTATACGTCGTGCTAGTGATTCAGACCTGGTACTTAGCTCAAACCAAGTAATACACGGTTACAAACCTGACTGGATTATTCTTGACTTCTCTTTAAATAGCAATCAGGTAAATTTGTGTACTAAAAACCTCAAACGTGGCTTAGAAATAGCAAACAGCATTGCCAGTCGATATTTTCAACGTGAATGCTCATTTATTAATCTACGTAATCAGAATAAAGTTGCCCAAGTGCGTACATTCTTGACTGACTGTGTACATGAATTAATAAAAGACATCAAATTAATTGAATTAAAGTTTACGTCACCTGAACCAAGCACTTATTTTACATTAAACACAAATTCCATAGAAAAGTGGTTAAAGGTGTTAGAGCCTTCAATTGGCAGTATAATCTACAATATTAGTCTTGTTCAACATATAAAGGTGATATTTAGAAACAAAAAAGTTACTCTATCTTTTCATGCCAATACAGACTATATAGCGATCAATTATTCAGAACACGTACTTGATAAAAAAGAACGTGAAGATTTTAAGTTAATGTTTTCCAATACTTATGGACTTACCATTCTGTCAAAAGCAAAATCCAACTTTCTACAGGCAAATAGTTACTAATCTGCTACGGTGGAGTGACTCTTATGATACACCTAGCAGAGATTATTTAGAAGTTGCACAATACCTGTCAAGTCTTGGGTTTGTAAATTTAAGAGAATATTACTTTATAATCTGTGCTAATGATGAAGATGAGTTTGATTTTCATGTAATAAATCCTTTCTGCAACAATAGATTAGAAATTGTCAGCGATTATGATGAAGATTATGATAACCCAATAATGTGTGACCTCTGTGAACGTGATATTTTACCTGATACTTATAAAAAACAGCGTTACTTTTCTTTAGAGGTAAAAGTTAATCATTTGAAAGTTATAGAATGGTTTGAAAAGCAATTAGCAAGTTTAAAGATTACTTGTAATAAAGTAGCAACCGGAGTTTATTATGTTATTGTTGACACAAGCCTTATCAGCTTAATTATTCCCGAATGCTGTCCTGATAACTCATACTCTGCTGTGGATAAGTTAAAAACCACCCCTACTGCTTTAATAACTTTTAATAAGGAGAGTCTTAAGCCACCACTGAATCTACACATTGTTCCTATAGCAGATCTAATTTGCGAAGATCAAAGTTTAAATGAAGTATTGCATCAAACAGTAGAAAAAGGAGTACCAGAATTATTACCTAATGTTTCTTTTCAGGCATTCAATTGCTATTCTTACATTCCATTGCAACAGACTAAGTCTACTCCAGCAGAAAAGACTTTTCAGCTCCATATTAAAGGCAATGACATTTGTGTTAATGGTATAGGAGTTATCGAAACACAGTCAAAGTCTGGAAGAATATTTTTTATTTTCTTAGATCAATTTTTTCATGACTTTAAAAGTGGAATTTCTCCAGAGCAATACAAAACTTTAAACGTTGGAGAAATTGCAAATCGCTTAGAAAACATTCACGATGTTGAACAACAAATTCGCAAACCAATAAATAGAATGCAAAAAACTATAGCAGAGAAATTGGCTATAACTTTAGGTTTAAATGTCAAAAAAGACGATATTATTCAAACTCTGCCATGGTCAGGGATAGGTACTAAGGAATATGGCTACAGGCTTAATCCTTTTACTATTGTTCTTAAAAAATGAGTGTTATTAAATATCTCTCCTCGTTAAATGCTCAGCCACTTTCATAACTTTTACGCGCTCTGGTATTTCTTTTTCATAGAATTTAATATAACCTGAAGCAACTAATGCGTTAACATATCTACGAATGGAATGACAACTCTTCAAACCAAATGTATCTTCAAATAAATAGCAAAATTGGCTTTTAGTATAAAATTTTCCCTTAGCTGCTCTCTCATTAATTAACCGTAAAATGATGTCATAACTTTTTTTTCGACGTTGTTTTACAGTTGGTTTTTCTGATACAGTTTGCCAACTGTCATTTACTTTTTCGATCTGCATAGGTAAAATAGATTTACCATTTCTAAGTTCAAATATCAATTGACGAGTATTTTGTTCTCCGTTTGGCTTGATCATCATTATCCCTGAAGTATAAAAACTTCTTAAAGCCGATGCTCCGCTAAAGTTTTGAAATGGTTCCTCTACTAATGACTTTTTCGATACCTTGTTAGTATTGTGCGTTAAAATGATTCCACAACTAGGGTTTGTTATAGACCTCAATTTTTCAACTCTATCTTTTAAAAAACAAAACATCGAGCTATTACTATTTTCTCCTTTATATTGATTGAAATCAAAAACACCACGTAGTGTATCTATAGCAATGATATCAACTGTTTTAACGTCTAGTCTCTCTGCTATAATATCTTTTACTTCTTCTACTCCTTGAGAATTCAAAAGTAAGCTTGTTTTTGGTGTAATAATTAAATTTTTTGATATTAATTCTAGAGATTTATCATCAAATTTCAATTGTTGTAGCCGTTCCTTAATGTAGGGATATTCAAGATCAGTTTGAAGATAAAAGATCTTTAATGGTCTAATTGGAACCATACTCAAAAACGGTATTCCCGCTGACAGATGTGCTAACCAAGAAAGCAGTAGATCAGTCTTGCCAACCTTTGGAGCTCCTCCAAGTAGTAAAAGTCCTCCAGGAGTAAGAATTCTCGGTAAAATTATATCCTCTGGTGATGGAGATTTATCATTTAGATAATGACTAGCAGGAAATGCTTTTTTCTCAGATAATACACTTAAACTTTCACGGTTCTCAGATGATATACCTAAACTTTCAGGATTCTCACAGGACATACCTAAATTGTCTAGTTCCACTGCTACTTTTTTAACATATTGTTCATCTTTTTCCGGCCAAATTATTATATGCTTATCTGTTAGCATAGACCAATCCGTTTTCTCAATATCATCATCTATTGCAGTTGTTGCTGTAAAACCTCTCTTTATTAAACTATCAGCACGGTTTTCACCTTTAACTATAATCACTTCATCAGACTTAATAATACCGGGAATGTTATATAATGGCTTCAGACCATTCCTAGAGGTTCTTAGATTCCATATATGTCTATAATTGTTTTTATACAAATAAACATAAGCTATAGCCTCATTATTTTTATCAAGGTAGCTATATTTTGCTATTATACGCTCACTAAGCCACTTGGTTATAAGGCTGGTAATCTCAGAAAAATCAGTTTTATTGGTTATTATGCTCCAGAGTTCAATAATATCTCCGTTAGTTTTCTTATCACAGTTATACCAAGTGCCAGTTTGCTTACCTTCTGCCACTACCATCAAGTGGTCTTTATTAATATTTCCAGAATAGAACCCATAACCAAATTTACCACCAGGCAATAAGTAAGACAGACACTCTTTAATATTGTGAGCCAATAACATTTTTATCTCTTGTCTTGATTCAGTAATGCAAAACTCCATGTAACCTCCGATTAATTTACTATAAAAATAGTTGCAATTTATTTAGAATGGTATCCAATCAGCGTCTGAATTTTTCTCTTGTTCAGGAGTAATGACCGTAGCAATTCTGTTCCTATCTCCATAGGTATTATTAGCCTCAATGCCTACTTTTGCTGTGAACTCCAGGCCGTTTAAATCTGCAATTGAGTTGATTTTTCGCGCAAGAACTGCTTTTTCTGATGTGTCATTTGTATGAATATTACGAGCTGACTCTAAAATACTGCGAATCATAGAACGTCCAGATTCTCCCCAAGTATCTTCTTTACCTTCTGATTTGCCACTTTTAATACCAATTATTTGGTAAATCTTACATTTTGCGTATGGACCTTCAATGACGGTAAATTCAGCGTTTAAATAGATGCTGCCAGTATCATAGCTTTTAGTGAACCAATTTTCGTAACCACCAGGCTTAATTGCCATTTTTACCTTGACTATTGTACCTTTAGGTATTAAACTACTCTGTAGTTTCGCATTATTGAAATCAGTTAAAAAATCTTGCAGCATAAGTTGCCCCCTATATATCAATTGATTTTTAAAAAAAGCTCAGTTATTCCATTGATCAAGAAGCTGCCAGCTACCGTTGATCTTATCGATAAGTTTATTTGGCACACGTTCACCATTGCGTTGCTCAAATACTATTTGACGTCTGGTACTTTCCTCATCATAAGCAACCATCACCATGCCAGTAGTGTAAAATCCCCTGAGAGATCCAGCACCACTTAAGCCCTGAAATGGATCTTCTTCGAGCATTTTCTTGGATAATTTTTTCGTGTGATGCGTTAATATTATTCCAGCATTTGGGTTAATAGCATTACGTAGTTTTTCAAGAGTTTTTTGCAGAAAGAATAGCATAGCGCTATTATCGTTTTCATTGCCATACTCACTACTAAAGATGTTGCGCAGAGGGTCCACTGCCAAAATATCAGGCTTAAAGCGTTCCTTCGCAATTTCTTTTATGTAATTTATTTCTTCATGGCAAAATGATAAATGCACTTTTGGCGTAATTATTAGGTTATTAGCAGCTATTGCCAAAAGTTCTGGATCAAGTTGAAGACATTGCAAACGTTCCTTCATATATTCGTATTCAATTTCAGTTTGCATGTAGAAGATTTTCAAAGGTCTACTTGGAGTCATACCAAGAAAAGAAACACCTGCAGCCATATGGACAAGCCAAGAGATCAAAAAGTCACTTTTACCTATTTTAGGAGGGCCACCTAGAACCAATAAACTTCTCTGAGTTAAAATTCTTGGTGAGACGATGTCTTTCGGTATAGGTGATTGGTCATTCAAATATTCTTTCATACTGAAAAAGGGAATCTTTTGACCAGTAGTTAAAAAGTCTTGTAACATATGTAACCTCCAAAAGTTAGTTGTGTGGCATAAATTGAGTAGAAGTAAAAAAGGTTTTAGTTTTGATTTTTGTAAGTAATTTACCTAAATGCGGCTCTTCAACCATATCAAGGCAACCACTACGATCTTTAGCAGGATATCCCCAAGAATTAATAGTATGGCAAACAAAGGAACGTACCTCTGTACCATCATCCTTCTTGATGCTTACCATGCTAATTACTTCATCAACAATACCAGGTATTTCACTGGCAGTTTTAGCTCCTTCGCATTGTGGTAGCCAAGTTGGGCGATTGAAGTCATCTAAATATTGACCTAACGTACCAACTGTAATGATATCTTTATTGGGAATATGTTGAAACTGATTGAGCCAAGCCATCATTTCTTGAGCAAGTAACCCGTATGCAGCTCTCATGTCTTGTTTGCCATTTCTGTCAGAGAAAGCTTCTGGTTGCATTTTTGCCCATAAAAGACATAACCGCGAGGCTACTGTAATACTGTCGATAAAAATACAGCTATATTTAGAGAATTCTAGATCTTTGTACTTACTGAATACATGCTCATAGTGTCTTTGACTATATGCTGAATCAGATTTTAATGCAGGATTAGGTCCACCAATTAGGCAGGCAATATCGCGAGCTTAATTCCAGGTACGAATACTTATAGAATCCCCTTGCCAATCTTGAACAGCAAGTAGCCCAGCTTCAAAATCAAGACAAAGTGTCGGTTCATTCAAAGTTTTAAGCAGACTGGTCTTACCAATTCCATATGGTCCGAAGATTACTATCTTCACACCTGTTACCATTTTTACTCTTTGTTCACTATTTATTATTTTTAAAGTCATAGTTTTATTACCCCTTCATAATATGTAATCGCAAAATGACGACGATTTGTTCAAAAATTTTCATAAATATATTTTGAGATGAGCAAGTTTAGCGCGTATTTGTTCTCTAATGTCATAGATGGTTGTTCTAGATATTCCATGTATTTCTGCGATTTCAGAGATACTATGAGATTCAAGCTGATAACAAATGTCCTGCCAGAGCTTTGGTAGTTTTGAAATTGCTTCGTTTATATCAACACTAGCTGCTACTTCATCTGCAAAATTACTATTTTCATCAATAACATCATCCAAGTCAGTAATATCAACAAATGCTACGCCTGCTTTACTACCACGTTTAGCACAGGATTGTTTGCGTAGAAGGCTTATTGCATGGTTTTTTATGACACTATGAATAAATGCATTTCTACCACTTTCTTCACCATTATACTGGCTTAAATCAGACCAAGTTTCACATAAGAGCTGCTGCTTTATATCTTCAATATCAGAATTAACACAGCATTTATAAGATTTAATTTGTCTAGCACGTTTTCGTATTTGTTTAATGATTGAAGGATCAATACCAGGATATTTATTTTTAGATTGCATATAGCACTCCATGAAAGATTGAAAGGAATAAGGATGAAGGGTTTTAACCTCACTTTGTACGGCATGGGAAAAATTCGTTCCCCCATATGAAAAAATAAAACTATTGATATTCTGGCCTTTTTTCTTGAAGCATCCCCCATGTGAAAAATTTGTTCAGGCATGGTTCGGTGAAAAGAAGAAAAATAGGTTGATCCAATAAGATTTCTACTAAAGAATTAAAGATTTTATAAAACTTTTTTAACCCTATAAAGAAAGGTGAATTTTTTTGTCAGGCTTGTAAGAAATTTCTTTACAAACAAAAAGCGTTATTGCATAGAGGTGGTATAATTCATTACAGAATCGTCTTGAAACGCAATTGAAGGTCATTTTATTTTTTTCTAAGCATTTGTTTAACTGCTTCTTTCTGGAGCATCTAAAATTCATAGTCCTCTATAATAATTATACCGGATTAGTCACAACTTTTTCCGGAAATTTTTCAAAAAAAGTTTAAATAATTTTAAAATTGGTTCGATAAAGCTCATCAAAAAGACAAAAATTATTAGGCCTTTTAAATCTACTAAAGACTTTGATTTTAAAACTCAGCATGTTTATCCTTCCACTGTTTGTTAGGTTTTTTATGTTCTTTCAAGTTAATTCAGCTTTAAAAAAATTTCTTTATAACTAAAATAAAACATGATAAAGTTGGGTAGGAATCTTTTGCGAAGTTAAAATGTAGTGTTAATTGCCTTTTAATCGGTTTTAATGTGGTTTATAAGCGTTCTTTAGTTCAAGGTAGTATAATGACCTTAAAGTCGTAGAATCTTTTAAAAACGCTATTGTGAGTCATTTGTTCTTTTTTATTCAATTTAAATATCTTAGTAATATTTTTGTAGTCTTTTTACTTTCATTAACATTTTATACTGTTTGTAATTTACTATTATTTATATTTATTATTACTTTTATTTATTACTCATATATATTATATAATAATATAAGGGTTTTAGGAACGTAGAATCAGCCATAATGGCCAACTTTAGAGGGGTGCTTTCTAGGAACACTTTTAGGAATAGAGAGTATAAAGTTTAGGTTTCTAGAGGTATTTTTCATTCCTTAATTTCTGATTACTGATTCAGTAACGCAGGAATAGGAACATAATTCAATTATTAGTGGTATGATTTTTTATATATTCTATCAACTTCTAGTTGAAGTTATAATATATAATGTATTCCAATGCTTGTAATAAAAAAATAGGGTAAACCCTCAGATGCTTGAAGAGCTTACCCGTAATTTTATCTACAACTAATTTTGTTATTGGAAAGACAAATAGAACATATTATGAATTTGCTTAAACTCTTCAATTATAGTCAAAAAGGGCTGTTTCTAATTTGTCTTGTTAGCAATGAGATTTGGTATAATACCTTCAGCTCCATGAGTAAATTTTCCAACACCACGAGCAAAAGGGCCTTCTCTAACATCAAGCCATTTATCTTCTCTCGAGCCTGTAGACATTCCTTTTACTAACTTCTTTGTTTGTAGAAGTTCTTGTACTATACGCTCTAGTCTATCTCTCCCTAGACCATGAAGAATATCAGGTAATCTGTGCCGTTGTTTGTATACTCCTGTATTTCCTGTATGAGTGAATGGATGCCCTGCAACAGCAGATCTTGCAATTGCATCAACAAGATACATTTTAAGGTCTTTTTCACTAGCATTTTTACCTTTTAGTTGCACTGTTATATCTTCTAATAGCCCTGTTTCTTGGTTTCTCAGGTAAGTACGTACAGTTCGGTCAGCTAAACCATTTGCCTTAACAACTGCTCCATAAAATAACGCATTCTGTCTTGGAGCTTCTCCTATTGATTGAAAGATCTCTGGCTTAGCTGTACCTTCTACTGGCCAAAAAGCATATGAGCATCTGACACCATTAACAAGAGCAGATGTGCCTCTAATTGCATCACGTGCTTGTTCAGCAGTTAATATAGGCTTTTCTCCTTTTGGTTTTCTCAGATGATGAGCAGTAACTATCGAAGCTCCGGTACTACATGCTAAATCAGACAATAAACACATTAGATAATCTCCTACAGCAGGATCAGCATTTATGTCTGCATGAATAAACGATGCAAGAGGATGGAAGAGGAACACAACTAATTTCAGATCTTTAATTTTATCAAGTTGTTTTATTATAGACTCAAATTCAGGCGAAACTTCAATAATTTTACCACGAATACTTCTCAGTATTGTCAGTGATCCTCTTACGTTTGGTAGTGGTACTATAAACAGCTTATCTTTAAATTTTAATCTTTTACATTCAGGATCAAGACGTTCAAGCCGACGGTGTACCTCGCCTGCATCCTCTTCTGAAGAAAAGATTACTATTGATCCATGTTCAGTAACAGGTGAACCAAAACCACATATCTGATCTGTGTCACTTGCAACCTTAAGCGCCAAATCGAGGAGTAGCATACCCTTACCTGTATCTCCCATAGCAGCTACTATTGAAGTAACACCCAAAGGAAATATTCCTTCAACAAGAAACTTTTGCTCTGGTACTGGACCTACAAAACGATCTGCACTCCAGTCTAAAATGTTCAGTGGTGGTCTAATAATTACCTTTTTCAAGTTATTTTCAATGAAGTAGGAATAATTTGTGTTTTCTTGTACATAGTCCGCAGCATCCCAACCTTTTGGTTTACCTTCTGGAATTTTGACTATAGAAAGCGATGCAATACCTAAGCTGAGAAGTTTTGTAGTAGCATTTTCAGCATATTGTTTACCAGGCTCATCGTTATCCGGCCAAATAGCAATATGCTTGCCTTTAAGTTGTGACCAGTCAGTTTTGTCCGCATCTGCATTTGCTCCAGACATTGTGGTTGTTGCAGTAATTCCTTTTTCTATTAGTGCTTCTGCGCATTTTTCACCTTCAACAAGAATGATTTTATCAGACTTCAAAATACCAGGGATATTATATAGTGGTCTTGTATCTGGTGCTTTATAACTCAACGTTTTAACATTAAAAGGCTTGTATACTTTTTTCTTTCCAGGAAAATCAGAACGGTAAACTTTTACAATCACCTGACCATTTTCATCATAATAATTCCAACTGTAGGTAATAAATTTCTCAAAGTCTTCGTCAATGTATTGCTTCTCTGTATATTTTTTGTTATACCCAAGCCACTCAGCTATAGAAGCCATTATCTCATGAAATTCTGTTTTGGAGTGTACTTCTGCCCAAATATCAATAATATCACCACCTTGATTTGTTGCAAAATCTTTCCAAAGCCCAGCTTTACTACCAGTTAATTCTACTACTAAACTTTTTCCTCGATTACCTTGTACATCACCTACATAAAACCTATTACCATGAAAAACCCCATTTGGTAGCAAGTAAGAAAGACAAGATCTGAGATCGGCCAGAAGCCTTAATTTTATGTTCGCTGTTTCTTCTGATGATGGTAGATAACTTTGTGAAATAGTATTGTTGAAATCGCATGAAATATTCATAAATTCTCCATTAAAACTTATCAGGGATTTTTTCTGTTTCCTCATAAGTAATTAATCGCAAAATGAAATGAATTTGTTCAGCGTAATTTGAAAAAACATAAAAAATAATATTTTTTTGAACATTCTGTGAAGTTTTTGCGATATATATTAGTAGAGGGTGCGATCTGATGTCATGAAACCGTAGTGGCTAAATTCCACTTGCCTTAACATCAGGTTAAAATCGTAATC
>DWPD01000031.1:0-14232 GCA_018251475.1 Euphyes dion | reverse complement strand
TCCATCAATAGTACTATTCAATGCAAATAAATATTATTATTATTATTAACTTGGCGCACTTTCTGTTTTTGGACTCTGTACAACACTTTCAACTTCTATAATATCTTATCTAGAAGAACAAAGGAGGAGCATTGACTTCTTCGGGAAACACTAACAACATTACATTGGACTGGATGATTATTACATGTCAATTTATGTGCAAGAGTTTTTCCAATTGTAGCAAAATAATTATTTACATAGTTAATTGATTCTTCTATGTTGGTATTAATCTTGATTAATTCAATGTTAGGTGTTTTTGTTGTATTAATGTGTGTAATTGTTTTAATTGTATTCCAAATTGTTTAAGAATTATTTGATTGTGATAATAGGTTTCTTTCGTATGTACGTATTAGTTTATTTAATTAAGCTGATACAATAATTTAGATATCTTTTAAATGTAAGTTTCAAAACCTCATTATCAGGGTCCGATCTATATTTTCATTGCCTTTTTATTTCTGTTTTTAATGCAGCGTATTATTCCAGGTGTTATCCATGGTTTTAGACAGCGCATTTGTTTTTATAAATATTTTACTTTTCTACTTGCTTCAAGTGATTCATTTATATTGGCAATTAATTTTTGAACTATATAATCCGGGTCTTGACTTAAAAGTAATGTAGATAAGTTCTTTTGTAGAAAAATAGGTATAAGCTGCATCATAATCAGTAAATTCATATGTTTTAGGACATGATTTATTATATTTAATTTTTGATAGATTTAGAAAAATAATGCTGTGATCTGTTACTATGGACTCTAAAATAGCTATAGAAACCTTGTTTGTTATTATTAAACTTAAGCATAAAGTGATCAAGGCAGCTACCCTCTCTTGTTGGTTTTTTGTGTCCAGACAATATGCCATTCGTAGATAATATATTTAGGTAATTTTCTCTATTATTGTAGTCATTAACTTCTTTAAGAATTAAATTTATATATGTATCTCCCGTTATAATTATATTATTATTAGTCTTAATTTTCTCCAAGTGGTTACTGAGGGAGTTTATTAAGTTTGTTGCATTAGGGTTTGATGGGGACCGATATATACCAAGAATAATGTTATTAAGGACATTAATTTGTATACATGATGCATCATCTAATTTAATTTCGGACATACTAGCTTTAAGTTTATTTTTAACATAAATAACGACACCATCATTTTGATTAATATGTTGAGCAGATGCTAGGGACGTATAATTAGGTATTTGTGGTATTGGCTTTTCGGAGTTTAAACGACATTTAGTTAATACCAAAACATCGGCGTTAAAATTCAAACATGAGAGGGTAATCATTAGGTCATCAAAGTTGCAATAAATACTTCTGATATTTTGTGAAATTACAGTTAAGTCGCTTTTCTGAAAATTAATAAAGTTCATGCGGAACACATCTAAATGAATATGCAAATTTATGATCAAGCCACATATTTAAACATGTAACATTTCTTAAAGCACATACATTTGAATGAAAAATACAGCTAAATACATAACTACAATTTAAATAAGTTTTATACAATGTTTGGAAATTAGGACAATTATAACATTCTATATTATGAATTTGGTCACTTTGTATTAAATTTTTTAACCATAACACTTTCTCACTTCCTTTAACATATATAACCTTGTTTTTTAGATAATTCGAGACATATTGAGACATTTGACTGTATGGTACAAATCCTTCATTCCAAAATATTTTTTTATTTCTTTCTATCCAGCTGACGGTTCGTCGTTCCGTCTTTGAGAGTTCATAAAATGGAAATGGTGGTTTAATCAATAAAACTGATGTCTGACGACCGCATAATATTGCTATTTCTTTTAAAATAAACTCATTATTATCTTTCTTGAATCCTTGCAAATCAACTATTGCGTTCATATTATCTTTTTTACAATATTACTTAAGGGTTTATATTCTAATAGACGATCGTTAATTATAAGACAATACGCAGAAGTTTTTTCTGGAAAATCCTCAGAACTTTCTATCTCCAATCTAACATCAATAGCACCAGACTTTAATGCCTCGTTCTGTCTTGAGCAGTCTATTACAAAAAGTGGAGCCTTTTCTTTAAATTTTGCGAAGTCAAGCGTCGGTTCGCAAGGAGAGTTATAATAAGACTGACGAAACTTTATGTACATGTCATATAATATGTGATATTTATTTTCACCAAATTTTGAATTTACTGATTCATACGGATAATATTCAGAATTCAGAAATAAAGTCACGTTAGTTAGCTTACAGTGATCAAAAATAGAATAATCTTTTGATTTGACATTTTTTCTATTAGTTTGTAAGCCAAATATCACATACCGAGGCTTCTCAAGCTGTGAAGCAGTCTTAACAGTCCACGAATGCTTAGTAGTTTTTGGTAATAATGGATACTCATACAAGTCCCAATTTCTGAACGCTATTTGAATAGGTCGATCCTTCTCTAAATACTTAAGTAATGTTAATCTTTCTCGGTCTGAAACTTTTATATGAGGTATGCGCCATTGCACCTTTTCTAAATGTATTAAAATGGAATCTTCTTCATTAATTTTCACGCTATTGAGGTTTGTATTGCTTCTAGTTAGTATAAGTTCATGTTTATTATTTATTATTATCTTTTTGTAATCTTCTGCAAATCCTAAAACATTTCTTAATGGAATAAGAGCACTAAATATCCCATTACTATCAATTTCAAATCCATCTAACTTCCAACCCCACACTTCACCTGCTTTACTTTCACCTGCACTTAAAGCAACATAAGATTTTAATGTAGTAGTGATTCCAACATTTTTAATTCGATCAATTTCAACACCATTGATTTCATATCGTATGTCTTGGAAAAGACATAATATAGGATTGTTTGTAAACTTTACAGGTTTTTTAGTTTTCTTTCCTGCAACATCTTGTGAGAATACAGTAGCACGTCCTTCAACGTAAATGTAGCTGGCTGAAGGTAGGATGTATATATCTTGCTGATTAATAGGAATTCGTATTTCATCACTTTCATTGAAGCTATTGCTGTAAGGATTGTACGTGTGTATTTCATATGCGACGATTGAATTATCGAATCGCGCTGGTTCACTAATTTCAAGGATATTCATATTTTAAATCCTAATGACTGTAAAAATAATTTGTTTTGTTTACTTATTTTCTTTATTTTAGACTGATGTCTATTTCGCTTGAATGATGCAGTTGAACTAGATTTATTAGTTCTGTTTTGATGTAATATATTGCTATTAAAGATGATCATTTTAAGAATGCAATGTATTCACGCTTGACTCCAGCAAAGACACAATTCAAATGATTTTTAGCAAGCAGGATACTTTAATTTATGCACATCAATGAGTGTTCCTTTTCTTTCCAAAAATTTTCAAGAAATTTTATACACAAGTGCCCACATTTAAAAGAATTATTTTTTTGTAAGTTGTCATAGTTATAATTTATATCAGTACCCACATATCTAACAAACTCTACAGGAGGTTTTAAGTTACCATAACTATCGAAATATTCAACATAATTATTCAATTTTGCATAAGCCACCCAATGTGTGCCAGGATTTTTAGAGTTATCCAAATTAATTATTCCACATTCCTTGAAAAATGGGGTTTTAGGTAATTCATCTCTCATGTATACTCCACGAAAATAAGGAATGTTGTTGGAGTATTTCATTATATCTATGTTCGTCAAAGGTCGATTAGGTAGCTGAAATTTTAGTTTTTTTTTTTTTGACATACAAATATACCAAGACCATTTTTGTATCGGTTTAGCTGCAATCCGTTCCCCAAATGTACAGCTTCCATAGTTTTATTGTGTCTTTCTTGTTCTTTGAGATGTTTTTTGCCAGCTTTGTATTCATTTATAGTTTTAACGATTGCTGAAATTCCGCCAGCTATGCTTCCGGCTGCTGATAACCCAGCAAATATTGGTATCAATGGTAAGACACCACCGGATTTAGGAAGAGCTATAATGCGAGGGACCTTTACAGAAAAATCTTGGCTTAATTCTTTAGCAGCTCGGTAAGCCAACTTTAAAGCTTTTGTCTTAGTTTTTGGTTTAATCTTCTTTATCAATTTCTTTGTCTGGGAGACTATTTGTTTAAAATCTTTTTTCAAACCAGCACCAGAAGCAGCTTTTGCTAACATTACTTTATTGACTAAATTTGCAGCTATTTTTTCTCCAGTACTAGCATCAGACGCAGTAGCTCGTTTTTTAGCCATTTTCAACAATATTATATCTGCCTTATGACGATCCTTTAAGTTATTTGAATTATTGTATGAAATATCGTGATCACGACAATATTCGTCTAATTTATTCACACCTTTATCACCACGAGATAATCTCTCCTGTAACTTTGTTCCAGGCCCGCAATAGTTATATCCTGCGAGATGAAATTCAAAAGGTAAATTGTTGATTAAACAATTCAGAAGTCCTTTTCCTTCCATATACTTAAAACGAATGGATAATATAACAAAGATTTATTTCTTATATTGAGGTATATTTCAAACCACGTTAGTATTATCTATCCAACTATTCTCTTTTGAAGATAAACCTAACCATTTTACATAAATTTTATCCCCTTTTCGTTTCAGTATTTTTTCGATAAGGTAATAATTCGGGTGTTTAGTTCTTTGGAGTTCTTCAGCATAAAAGGTGCCTAAGATGGGTTGTTTGTTCACATCTTGTAACAAATACGTAACTGGGTTAGTATTCTGAACTGCAACAACTTTAAATATTTCTGTAGACCAGTTTGGTGTATATCCTTTATCAAAACAGCTTTTGTATTTGCTTATTCGAACAAAATCATCAACTTTAATGTTACTTTTTCGTGAAGTGAAATTTATTTTGTCAATAATTCTTTTTAAAACAATTCTTTTGTTGGTATTATTGACACTAGCTGGCGAGATTCCGATTGTTCTATGTTTTGTATTATTATATTTATTTATCACATCAGAAAGAGCCCCTGTAATCCATTTATAATTACCTTGTAAATGAAATACTTTGTACAGATTACTTTTTAAAGTTCTAATAAACCTTTCAACTATAGAAGCTTTTTTGTTTGAATAAGTGGAATAATGATTAATAGAATACTTTCTTGTGAGTTTTTTGAATCTACTATTGTAAAACTCTGTACCAAAGTCTGTCTGTAAGTTTTTTGGTTGACGTCCTTCTGTAGTAAGTAAATTTTGAAAGGCGTCGCACACCGATTCCTTATTTTTTTGCTTGAGCGGAAATGCCCAAGCATGTTTAGAAAATGTGTCAATTGTAACTAATATGTATTTATAATTATGATTGTACTTTGAAAGCTTTTGCATATCTACTAAATCTGCTTGCCAAAGCTCGTCTATATCTTTTAAAATTACATTTCTTCTTGGAAAATTCTTTCTAGCATTTCTGTGTATTTCATTAATTATATCTTGTTTTATTTTGCTCATAGTTATGCGTTTGAAATGCGTTTATGTTTTGGATAATTCAAACAATACTAAACTATTAATAGTGATTATAAATCTTTATACCCTTTTATAATACCAGCTTCTTTTAACTCTTCAATTATTGATATAATTTCATTATCAAGGCCAGTGTTACCGGCATTTTTTGATGCGTATAATAGTTTAAGTCGCTCTATTAGTTCATTTGGATCATCCCAATAAATCAATTCGGTGTCCTTAACGTATGTCTTCATCTTCGGTAAGCCTGACCCACGTTTATGTGATGAATTGGTTTCTTCGAGTCTTTGCAAGGGATTTGTATATATTTCCTGCAGTAACGGTTTTATAATTTGGCGATATTTTATTCCTTTATCACCTTTTACCTGACCGTCTGGGTTATAGTATTTTCTGTGAGCATTAGTTTTTATAAGAATACCTTTATAAATGAATCTATCGTTGTCACTAACTAAAGATAAATTAGGCTTTTTGTGAAATAGTAACTCTTTAAGTCCAGGTGTCAGTAAATATTTTTTTTCATCAATATTTAAGTAATAAATTTTATGATTGGTAAGATTATCGTAAGATTTTGAAATATTAACAACGGTATTTCCTATCATCATTTTATTATTCTCACTTCGCACCCCAAATGGTATATTCATATCATTATATATTTCTAGCATATCATCTTTTCTTAATGACATGTCGTTGTTAGCCTTATCTAAACTTATCTCTTCATCTTCTGAATAATATATGTCTGAAGCATCACTTTCATTGTTCGATTCAGATTTACTTTTAAAATCAAATCGTTTGTCTTCTTTTTCTGTATCATATTTATTAGGTAATAATATTTTTGAACTACCACATGTGGAATGATGTTGACTATCATAACTGTTTTCGTTACTAGTGATATTACATTGTTTGTTGGATGATACCATAGCATTGAGAGGCGTTGCAATAGGTTTGAAAAACTGATTTAGATGAATATTAGTATTGAATTCGTCATCCTTCAATTGTTTAATTTTATTTTTAATCGAGTCCGCAGACTTAATAATTTGCTTAGTAATCGTTTCGTTCATATTTAATTCAACTGAATTCAATGAATGGTAAAACTTAAATGAGAATCAAATTTTTATACATTCATATTATATAACATCACGAAACTCTATAAATGTATCAAATGACTTTCTATATCGTCCCTCGTTTATATTGCAATCTTTGTTTATAACTAAAAAATCATGAGACTCAATAAAGATCTTAGAACAAAGAGTTTTAAATTTGGACCACTGCATATCAGAACCGACATGTTCATCGTATACATGTTTTAAGTTTATGTCATCTTGTTTAAATAGTATCAAAACATTGGCATTATCGCGTATTAATTGTTTCGGTATTTTAGAATATGTTTGTGATAAATAAAAACAATCGATTCCTTTATGTCGCCCCATTGTAAAATAATTTCTTATGTTAGATTGCTTCTCAGTAATGACATCGTCAAAGATAATTATAGAATTTGGTAGGGCATCATCAGGATGAATAACATCGTCATCATTATTATAAATAAAAAACTGTGCTTCTGGAATTTTATCTAATATTTTTTTTAAATACTGATACTTAGGCTGATAGCTGGTTTTAGAATACAAATAAATATTCTCAAACCTAACACCGTTTTCATGAATAAGTAAAGTAATCATAACATTCGTTTTTCCACAGTTAGACGGACCACATATTAAACATCTAATATTATTAGGGAGCAGGTTTCCATGTCTGTTTTCTCGATTTTTTTCATAAAAATTAATTTTTTTGACTTCTAGCGATACTGACTGCTTGATCAATTTCATGTTTTTATCTGAGTATGCAATTCCTTGGTCTTAGTATTTATATATAATTTATAGTAATACAGAAAGAAAAGTCAATGTATCTATCAAAATATTTATTGATCAAATTACACATGAAACATTAACATTAATGATACATTATTAAGCTTAATATATAAGTTATATTCTACATAATTTCCAATATAAACTCTATCAAAATATTGTATCGCAGTGACCCCATGGTAAAGTATCTATTTGGTTTGATAAAACTTGTCTTTTATCATCTAATCTATTAAGTACTTCTTTATTGATTTGTTGCGAATAAATTACATGTTTCAAAGATTTAAATACATTCATTTTACATTTCAAAGGAATATTTTCAAATAGAGTCTCCTTATAATTCAATAACTGTAGTTCTTTTGTTACTGGTTTTGATACACCTTTAGCTTTATTTATTTGTGAGTTCAACGTTTTAATACAATACAGTTTTGCTCTTAAACCTATAAATTCTGTAATTATTTCACCTCCTAATTCATCTTTAAATAAGCCAGGAACTTTTTCGTTTACTCTAGGAATGTGATAGAGATTATCGGTTTTAAAATTACTTGTATCAAACTTTGATAAGTTCTTATACATATCCTTATAGAAGTTATCCGATTGTATTAAATATAACAAACTGTCTGTATCAGTATAACACAATTTAGCGTTGTCTTCATATTTGTTTTTAACAAAATCGTAATGAAACTTATATAAATGATGTCTTGCATATTCCAGAACAGAGAATCCTATATATATCGGTTTATCAAGATAAATTTTTTCTGGGCTTAATTGTATTGCTACAAAATTCTCAGTGAATACAGAGATACTTTTTAAATTCGGTTTTAAAATAAGTTTCTCGGCACCCAGTATTTTGTTTGTCTTATTTTCACTATCACTCCATTTTGTTACTAATTTTACATCGACATGTTTACGTTTATTTTCAATAGTTTTACCAAATATTGAGTTGTTCAAAAGTTTGAAAAAATCTCTTTCAAATGATGTTGATGCTGCTTGTCTTAAACTAGTATTTAGGTCTATATACTTTTTTAAAAAGCTTTCTTGTCTAAATTTGATTAGTCTATGAATTTTTCTTAGTAGTAAACCTTTTTTAATACATTCTTTCAAATGAACGTAATGAATGACATAATGGAACTTATCATATAAATTAGCAATTAGCTTAGGAGTCTTACCCCCTATAGGAATTAATTTTTCGGGAGCAAATGGTAGATCTCCATGCAAATTATGCAAGTGATCTGGATACGATATATCCACTTCTAATATGTAACCATAATCAGCATCATCATGAATGTCAAATACGTTAAACTTTTCGATTTCTTTTGTTGGCATGAATTCGAAATCAGATATCGGTAATTTCATAGTCATAGCATAACCATAAAGATTGTTACAATCTAAATATATTAAAAATGTGGATGGTTTAGTACGATCATAACTAGGCAAATAAATATTATTAGCTTTAGCATATCGATATGAACATTGTGCCAGACCTCCTCGTATTCCTTTTTCAATCATTTCATAAATTTCCATATCAGAGATTAGCTCTAACTTAACATTAGTATAAAGAAGCATCGCATCCCAACTTAGACTCGGTGCAGTTATATAATACGCGGGGTCTAGTTTATAATGCATCAAACTTAATTTTCTAAAATTTTCAAATATGTCACAAAGCAATAACACATCACTTTTTAAATAAAGATCTGTATATTCACCGAGAGTTTTAATATTAAAATATTTCCACACACTTTTAGCATGTTTATATTCATTGTCTGATATATGTTTCATTTTTAAAGAATTGTAAAATTCATGTTTCGGAGGAAGTTGTGTTTCATGATATTTCTGCCATGAATCAATATATTCATAAGGATATATCCCTTTTCTTCGTATTAAATCGAATTGATTTTTATTAGGAAAGTATGTAAATAAATGAACAAAATCTTTCTCAGTTAAACTTTTACTCAAATTATCTAGGCTTGAACTTAGAAATTGAAAAGAATCTAAAAATTTAATTTGTATAGGCTTACAGCCATCTCCCATTTCAATAAACTTTGTAAAGGTTAGATAGTTTTCTTTTGTCTTCGCAATAACTTTGATTGTACCTTTATATTTCGATAATTCTTTTATAAATAAATGTGAATCATAACCGGATAAGTTATGAAAGAAGACCGGAATAAAAGAACATACTCTGTGCATCAAGTTACAATGCGAGTGTGCTGCACCTCTGTATTCGGATGTGATATGATCATGATCACGCACTTTATCCTCAAACAGTAGTTGCTTGCAAATATGGCAGGTAGTCGCATTACAATAACTCTTAATTTCTTCTCGAGTGAGAGATTTCATAGGTCTCTTTGATTTTAAAATTTTATCAATTATTTTTACTTCTTCTATTAACTTTGCTATAAATACTTGAACACAGTCTGGCCCTCTATACGTAATAAATTTATTCAACGTACTGTCATGAGAACAACATACATAGAATGCAAAACACGAAGCCTGGTGCAATTTATTTTTTCTGGTACTTTTGTTACAATCTTTTTCTTCAAAATTCAATAATATACTTTCAAAGTCGGCATATATAACAAAATGTATTTTTTGCTGCCTTTCAAAGTTTTTAAATGCTAAAATACTATTTTTTTCTGGCAAAATTGTAAGAACATTAGAACAAATATGCGTCTCATATTTTAAATCACTTCTAAAAAATTGCAAGCATGTCTCACATAAGTACATTCGACCTTTATGATGAGTCACTTGTCTACGCACTAAGCGAAGCAAATCTTTGATTAAACAATAATGTCCCTTATTATGTTTCTCAAAATACAATAAATTTATATGTTTATTTTTTCTACAATTACTTCTATAAAGAGGGCCTGTTACATTATATTTCTCATCTAAGCCATATACATTTATACTTATTGTAGGATTATTTCTTTCAAACAATCTAATATCTTTGAAAGTAGGTGGGAATGACATTTCTCGTATGTTAACTACCGAACTGTAATGTGGATACGAACTCGTTTTGCATACATTGTTTTTAGCAGGTATTAACGATGCTATAACGCTCCATAAAAAACAATACTCATCATTATTTTGTATATTTATACAACTCTTTGTGTTTTTAATTACTGCTGGTAGCTCTAAGTATGAACCACCTCGCAGTGGACAATATTTATTGATATTAATTTCTATATGACTTACAGAAATAAATGACCATCCAGATTCATTATGTTCAAACTCTGCTAGTTTTCTTTTAAAAGTATCTAATAAATTTAAGTATGTCTCATTCAAATCTGAACTGTTATACAAAGATTCATATTTTGAATTGAATGACTTAAGCTTTTGTTCGCCTGATTTAGGCAAAGCAAAGTAAGCGAAAAGCTCAAAGTTAACTTTGACGCAAATATTTTGACTCAGTGATAATTTCAACAATTTTATAATATCATTTCGTTTTTCATCCAAGAAAGCCTCTGGTATGAGACACTCGTCTTCTATGGATGGGCTTAAACGATATGTCATAATTCTGTTCTTAAATGCAGTTGCTATAATATCAATGTTTTTAAATGTTGACTTAATAAGACTGTTTGACTTGTGAATATTAGTTCTTTTATGATATCTGTATTCATTCATAGGTATCTCAACTTTACAATTTTTACAGTAAGTATTTGAACTCGATGATGACTGGGGTGGTAAAACTGAAAAGATAACAAATTTGTATATAATTTATTATATAAAAAATTAAATTTATAAAATATACCTACTTAAAAGGGGAATCACAAAACAGATCACACAAAAAGAATGTTACATTAATAAAATATTGTATAGGAAGTGATTATACGCAAAACACAATTACATTACAAACAAACCGGTTAAAAATATTAAACATAAAAGAATACACATAAAAATATAACCCTATAATATGTTAATTAATACGATCCTATAAAAGTGGGCGGTTTGGTCTTAAATTCTTTTTTTGTGCATTTTATAAATTTTTTTAAGTGCCCCCACGAGACCGCATCCTCGTTCACACTATTTTTAATAGTTATTATGGATTGCCGCCAGCGATTAACTGGCGGAACATTTTTTATTTCATTGTGTTTATATACTTTTACTTCCACGTAATACTCCCCGGTCTTATCCGTATCGACCTGTCTCGAGAAACCGTTGGCTAAACGACGAGTGAAGTATGAATAAATTGGTGAAGATTTGTTACCCGCTTCACAGCATTCGTCGTCGGAGTCGGTACCGAACAGGTCTCTGGCCGTAGACCGGGGAACTGCTGCGGGTGAGACGTGGGGCTTGGTTTTCTTCGACGTGGAAGGCTTCGGCGGCTCGCTCTTCCGCTTCCTGTTCTTTTCATCACCACCGGTTTTCTTCACCACCGGTGCCTCCGATGTTGAACTGTCGGCACCGTCCGATAGAAATAAATCTTCGGCAAGTATTTTCGACCTGAAAAGAAGAAATATATGCATTTAACATACAGATAACAATAATAAATAATTGGGGGATAAGACTATGTTACTTTAACGACTGTAGTCTGGTGTTAAGAAACACGATGTCCTAAGTTCGATTCCCAAACGGTTGGCATTTATGTGACAGATAAATGTTTATTATCAAACCAGAAACTTCAGTACGAGGTGTACCTAAGCGTTATTTATTCATACATTCAATCATTCCTTTATTCACATTATTTATAATGACGATTTGATTCGATAAATAATGAAATTAATGAATAAGTTATCATTTTGAATAATGAATGTTCGTTATTAATCGTAAACTCAATCATTGATACATTTATTACTTATGATTAAGTACAGTTTCATTATAATATATGAATACTAAAATTAATGAATTAATTTATTAATAAGTTACCATTTAAATAATAAGCATTAAGTAAAAATGAGGCAATATATTACGATCCTGAAACTATTCCATTTAAATGATCCTACCATCTAAATGAGCCTACATTTAAATGATATTTAAGATTTCAGTAATAATATTTGGGTACTTACATTTTTCAAATTGGCGATGAGTTTGCTGGAAGATAGATGCTGCTGCTATTGCTCTGCTGGTGAGTCCCGAAAGTATTTTGTGATCAGGGCTCCTCGAGAAGTCTCTTAAATAGTAACAAAATCTACGTCACAGTGTTCCTTATTTGGGAACGGCGCCGGCGCAATTAAAAATGCAGCGTAAGATGTATCGGATTCAGATCTTTGAAGTATCAAACCCTGCACACTTTGACGATCTAATTCCTGTATCAGCGTATTATCCTTATAGAAACGGTTAAGGTGTGATCTCATTACCATAAGATTAGCGATTAGCGTTCTGTATCCAAAATCAATTTCTACAAAATTTATGAAAATGCTCTTAAAGTAACAAGTTTAACACTAAAGTTATAATGTATATGTAGTAAGGTATATTTATGTGGTGTAAAGGTAGTTAAACTGCTGACTCGGCTCAATGTCCCACATCTATATATTTCGATATTGCAGCGGTAAGCAAAAAATTATCTATAAATATTTAATAATTTGGTTAGAAATTTTCATTCTTGTCTGAGAAATTTCTCTTATCGGTTCGCATCATCAAGCAATTGGCTAAGTAAAGTTTACTGAGCATTTCTACGTACTGTAAAATATGGCATCGATGGATGTAAGTATAATTATTTTGTTTGATTTGTATTATTCCAAAATTTCAAAGTGTTCAACATACTTATCATTTGTTAACTTCATTCAATAATGTATTTTTAAATATCTTTAATCTCTAGTATTTATTTCAGCAAGTACCAAACTGGATGTATTCTCCACTCTCTCCACCACTGATAATCAATCAGGACCCATACATGAACCCATTTAACGGGGGCCAGTATTCTCAACCAAATCACGGGACAAAAGATTTAACGACGAGCCTCAAATATACATCGAGAGGTGCCAAGCTAATAAGGATCGAAATTTATGATGCGCATCAATTTGAAAATAAAGAAAAGTCCGTATGTAAATGTAACGCGGAACTTTGCTTGCAGCACGTAGTAAGGGATATAGCAAATGATCCTGTTTATTCACAGGTCAAAGATATTGTTTTATCATTAGATACAAATAATACTTATTATTAGATAAGTAATACGGATATTGGTTCCGTAAGTTTATAATATTATTAGCAAGCGAAAATATGTTTGAAAAATTATTGAAGTGTAGTTTTTTTTTCTTTTATGCAATTATAAATTATATATGAATAACATTTAGTTTTATTTATAAATCTATTAATTAGATAGGTATACCTAATAAACTCGACAAAATCAATATCATAAGATGAATCCTACAGCATGCTCAACTACAATGTTAATGTTTTATTATACAAAGATTTGCGATAAAGAAAGGGCAGTTCCAAATATAATTAGCATAGCTCACGATGTGCTTAAGTCTTTAGTCATAATAATATTATACAGATGATTCAAATATTCGCTTCACGTTACAAAATTAAACCTATCCCATGCTGATCTCACAATATTTAGTCTTAGATGAACGAAAACAATCACAATACTTATTGTACAATCTTTATTGTACACGAGTAAAACAAGTAAATAAAGAAATTTACATATACATAGAGACATGACAATTAGCTATGTATTGATGGTACTGTGACTACCATTATCATTTTATTTTTATTGTTAATCAAATAAATAAATATCAATCGCAGTAAGTAGGTACGAGTAGGGCGAATGACTATGAATGAACATTCATTCGACATTCGATACACTCAATTTAAAAGTTTCAATAGTTTGATTTCTGAATACAGATCATTATTCAAGCAGTATACGCACAGAATATACAGTGTATAATGGCAGGGTCCTAGATCGAATCATTATTCAAGCAGTATACGCACAGAATATACAGTGTATAATGGCAGGGTCCTAGATCGAATCATTATTCAAGCA
>DWPD01000030.1:0-14261 GCA_018251475.1 Euphyes dion | reverse complement strand
CCTAACCTAACCTAACCTAACCTAACCTAACCTAACCTAACCTAACCTAACCTAACCTAACCTAACCTAACCTAACCCCAGTTCCGTGCCGTCCGCCGTCCCGAACGCATCGAAACCACGTGCGCTCCGGAGAAAAAATTCAAGTTTTGTGGGTTTTTCTCAACCGATCTGAGTCAAACAAAGTGTGTTGTGTGCGTTTTAGCGAGGGCTACGTCCCTGTGCAATGTGCAAATAAATCTGTGAAGAATTTAAAAAGTTATGGTGAAAAAACTATAAGTGAGGTTATAGAAACACGTGCATGTTTCACAAAAACATCTATAACTCGGGAAATATCCCACATTCCCGTGTACTTCTTTCTGCACATCGGTGGAGCTTTTTGAGCTCTACGATCCTGCACTAGCGGCGCGCCAGTCCAACCACGCCCTCTGGAGTTATTCAAGAAAAACACTTCCACCACGTGGCACGTGGTCACGGAAGGAGAGCAGCTGGAACAAAAACTCAAACTGGATATTGTGCAGCAAGCCTTACAAAACGTCTGGTACGTTTTTCGAAAATTTTGAACCATTTTCTAAATTTCTGTGACCATTTGAAAGTCAAAACTTTCGAAGACGATAGCAGCTGATCCGAAGCAGTTTTTAAAAATTTGCGACCGCAATCCTGTGGAGAACATTTAAGAGACTATGTGATAAGAAATTTAGAATTTTTGGACTTAATTTATTCTTAAAATTAATAAAAAACCAAAACTTTTTGATTTTTGTAAATTTTTGAATTTTTTGTATGTGTGACCGAAATCTTTTTATTTCATCTGAAAGAAGTCTATTTTATACTGTTATCAAAATTTTTTCCAAAATTTTTGGACTCATACTTGCGGAGATATAAAATTTTTTCTGTTTTTTCCCATAATTCTGTAAATATTATAAAATTACAACTTTTTATTACATAAATGCCTTTTTATACTATATATCACTATTACGAACCGAAAAGTTCAAGTCTCTACCGCATACAGATCAAAATATACGAAACTTCCGCCATCTTTTAATTTTTCGGATAATTTTAAAATTGTTATATCTCTGAAAGTACTTGTCGCACGAGATTATGGTTTTCACTTAGGAATAGAGCAATATTTAAATTTTGATCCTGCATAGGTTTTAGTCGTTTTTTGCAAAGTTGAGATTTTTTATGCTGGAACCGCATAAAAGGGATAGAAAAAGCAAAGCCATTAACTTTACTGAAAACCCTGAGTCGCTACGCCAAGTGGTTCCGGAGATAATCAACTTTTAATTGTGACACTGACAGTTAGACCGCCATCTTGTATTTCTTTAAGCGGCCATATCTCCGGAACGGAACATCATTTTAATTAGCTGTTTGTAGATTCGGGGTCAGGAGATCTATATCTACCTATCCCCCCTACTCTCAGGCTTTTTTAGCGACCAAAAATTTCGACTCCCTGGAAGCGTTTCCGGCTGAAAGATCTCAGCGAGCTGATTATTTTGAGCCCAAACTCGGGTTTTTTGCGGCATCTGAAAGGAGAGATATTTGTTACCAAACTTACAGTTTGACAGCAGAGTCGCCATTTTGGAAATATTAAAATTTAAATATCTCCCAAACCGGATGTCGTAGAGAGCCGGGGTTTCTTTTATTATACTGGGCGAAGCTTAGACTACACTTGCAGAGACTTTTCAGGAGTTTTCAGGACATAAAAATTTTCAGTGCTGAAAACTGCACCTTTTTGTACAACTCGTCGAGCCCATTTCGGAGAGTCCAAGCTCGGGTATTTTCGGACCAGTGGTTCCTGAGATATTCACAATATACCTAAACCTATACGCCATATCGGAACATATCCGAAAACTTTGAGCGCAAATATCTCGGGAACTACTGGGGCTAGGTTGGCCGTGTTTGGGGTCGTTGGTTTTGGCTCGCCGAGAGCTATCTTTCGGACTGTAGAGACAGGCTCTACATAGAGTCGCAAAAAATATTCTTTAAAGATTTTTTTTGAATTTTTAAAACCACATATAAAACCTTTCTATAAACCGATATATGACACCTGAAGGCAAAAATAGAGCCCATCACTCGTACCTTCTTTTTTGTTAACGTGGCAATTAGCTGCATTTTAGCTCTGAGATTAAAAAATTTTTTGTGTTGCCTTGTATCATTTACTTAACTTTATAGGAACTTTTAGATATATTACATTCAAGGTTGAAAAAGCCAAAAGCAGGTGAAAAGGGTTTAAACTTGACCAAAAATTTAGTAAAATAAGCAGACTTCAAGCTACCATATATAGGACAACTAGAAGGCCCTGTACACCTTCTAGTAAATAAAGTCGACATATAGATTTAGACAAAGGTAATTTTCTCTATTGAGGAATTACCTATATTTGTAGTTATTTGACAAATTTAGATTGACGAGTCTCCTGTCAAAAAACAAAATGATGGGACGGACACCGGTTAAAAAGAATACTAAAAATATAGAAATGGACTCCGACGACAAGATAGAAAAAGCGAGCTCTTCCAGTTCCTCCGGCTCCTCCGTTTCTTCCACCGTAAGACGGAGTATTGGGGAATGGGAAACAGGAAAAATGGGACCCAGACCCAAGTCCCCAAATGTAGCGGGAGCAACTGCTGGAACATCGAAACAAGAAGCGAAACAGAAACTCTCACAAGGAAACCTAAACCTAACGTTCGAAGTGTCAACAGAAATAACAAAAAGCCCTCCAAGTAGAACAAGATTTGAAAATAGAACAGCAGAGGCCAAAACGTGTAGAGAAAAAGCAATTGATCATCTCAACCATTCGAGAAATCTAAAAACAGATATAAAATCAGAAGTAATCAAATTGATAGAGAGAATGTATGTGATGGTAGTAGAGTCAGAAACCGAAAGGAAACAAAATCTGATGAAAGAGGGAAAAAGTAAGGAAGAGGACAAACAAACAAAGACAAACAGAAAACAAGAGAAACAAGGAAAAGAAAATGAGATGGAAACAAAACCGAGAAAAGAAGAGGAGCTCATAAATAAGTTGGAAGAACACTGTAGAATGTTAGAGGAAAATAGGAAGGAAATGGAAAGCCTCCGAGCGGAAATTTTAACCCAGAAAAACACATATGCAAGTGTCACAGCTGGCCCGACCGAGAGACACCCCCAAATACCGAAAACACTCCACTCGATAATGGTCACTTCAACAAATGAGTTGGACACCGGAGACCAAGTAATGGAAAAAATAAGAAAGACCATAAATGCTAAAGAGGGAGGAGTCACAGTCGAAAGATTGAGGAAAGCAAAGGACAGAAAAATAATTATTGGATGTGAAACGCTACAAGAGCGAGACAAGGTAAAAGAGAGACTACAGAAAGCAGAAGACCAACTTAAAGTGGAAGAGGTGGCAAACAAAAATCCTTTGGTGATCCTAAAAGATGTCTTCAACATGAACAGTGACGAGGACATTCTAGAAGCATTGAGGAAACAAAATAAGACCATCTTCAAGGACCTCAGGGAAAATGAAGACCAAGTAGAAATAAAATATAAAAAGAAAACGAGAAACCCACACGCCAGCCATATTGTTTTGAAAGTCTCACCTATGCTATGGCAGCGCATGACAAACTTAGGGAAAGTGAGCATTGACTTACAGAGGGTGAGGGTCGAAGATCAGACTCCCCTGCTTCAGTGCTCAATCTGCCTGGGGTATGGACACGGTAAGCGTTTTTGTAAAGAAACAATCGAAAAGTGTAGCCACTGCGGAGGCCCCCACATGAAGACACAATGTGAAGAGTGGCGAGCTGGAGCAGCCCCCACCTGCTGCAACTGTGTAAAAGCGCAACTGGATGCAACAGAGCATAGCGCTTTCAGTCAAACGTGTCCAGTTAGACGGAAGTGGGATGCCTTAGCAAGACAGGCAGTTGCGTACTGCTAAGGTTGTCCCGGCAGACTATACAGCAGATAAAACAAAAGACGGAGTCCCTTATTTTGTAGCCCAATCAAACCTCCAAAGAAAGAAGCTAGCGACAGAAGAGTTAATCGTCGAATCGGCAAAGAGGAAAATTGCTATCGCGCTCGTACAGGAACCATATGTGGGTGCGCTCAAACGTGTGAAGGAGTACCGCGGGGTAAGAGTCTACCAGAGTCTGGATCAAGGAAGCGGGACAGTAAAGGCGGCAATATTAGTCTTTGACCAGAGCCTTGACGTCACACTATGCCCAGAATTCACCACAAACAACATCACGGTAGTGAAAATCCGAACTAGATCCTGGGAGATTACCGCGGTATCCTTTTACTTTGAGCCGGACCTGCAAATGGAACCGTACGTGGAACATTTGAAGAATATGGCCGATAATTTGGGCACAAGATCTATGCTAATTGGAGGTGATAGCAACGCAAAGAGCACGTGGTGGGGCAGTGTCGAAATTGATCATAGAGGAGAAGAACTGGCTGGGGTGTTAGACGAACTTGGACTCCAAGTCCTCAATGTTGGCAAAACACCTACCTTCCAAACAATAAGAGGACATAGAGAATACACCAGTAATATTGACGTGACGGCCTGCTCGCTAGATCTTCTGGACCTGGTGGAAGATTGGAACGTGGATCAAGGCCTGACCAGTTCGGACCACAATGGCATTACATTCAAAATTAAATTAAAAAGAGATACTAGCAGAAACATAATTAGAACAACTAGAATTTACAATACAAAGAAAGCAAACTGGAGACAGTTTAATGATAAACTGTCCCAGCTTAACAATACGGAAAACATAAACATTATAGAAATAGATAAAATAGAGAATAAGATAGATTTGGAAAGAACCATAGCAAATTACACAGAAAACATAAAGACATCCTGTAGTTATAGTATGCCAAAAAAGAAAAGCATGGAAAAAATCACAGTGCCATGGTGGTCCGATAGACTGGCGGCTGCAAAACGGGAAGTCTCCACCAGGAAACGTAGAATTCGCTGCGCAGCTCCAATCCGGAAAGCGAAGGTCGTCGCTGAATACCTGAAACAGAAAGAAGAATATGAAAAGATGGCCAAAGACGCACAAATACAAAGTTGGAAGGACTTTTGTAAGAGACAGGATAGGGAAACTATGTGGGATGGTATCTATAGGGTTATTGGGAGGACGACCAAAAGAGAAGAGGAAAGGCCTTTATATCAAAACGGGAAGGCACTCACAAAAAAAGATTCGGCAGAACTGCTCGCCAAAACATTCTACCCAGAGGACGAGGAACATATAGACAATACCGACCAAAAACTTACTCGACAAGCAGCCAAGCGGATAAATGAATGGATGCATGGTGAACACCATGACCCACCATTTACGGCGCAGGAGCTTTATAAGGTAGCGAGAAGTTTTAACCCAAAAAAGGCACCGGGTATAGACGGATTTACAGCGGATATATGTCAACGGGCAGTAGAACGAGACTCGGGAGTCTTCCTCGCTTTAGCAAACAAATGTCTAAAGTTGGGATACTTCCCTAAACTTTGGAAGGAAGCCACCGTAGTCGTTCTCAAAAAGCCAGGTAAAGATGATTATACGAACCCAAAGTCCTTTAGACCGATAGGACTACTGCCCGTTCTAGGGAAAATCCTGGAAAAACTGGTAGTTACCCGGTTAAAGTGGCACCTGATACCACGGATGAGTACTCGCCAGTATGGCTTTATGCCCCAGAAGAGTACTGAGGACTCCCTCTATGACCTGATGAAACACATAAGGCAGAAGCTCAAAAATAAAAAGTTAATAACCGTAGTATCATTGGACATAGAGGGAGCCTTCGACAACGCCTGGTGGCCAGTAATTAAAGTCAGACTGGCTGAGGAAAAGTGTCCAGTGAATATCAGGAGGCTACTGGATAGCTACCTGGAAGATAGGAGGATCCGCTTAAGGTATGCCGGGGAAGAATGCGTCAAAGGCACAAGCAAGGGATGCGTACAGGGATCCATTGGCGGCCCGATCCTATGGAACCTGCTACTGGACCCACTTTTGAAGGAACTGGAAAGAAGAGGAGATTACGTCCAGGCCTTCGCGGATGATGTGGTGATGGTCTTTGATGGTGAAACAGCGCTGGAAGTACAAAGACATGCCAATGCGGCGCTCGCCCATGTTCAAAACTGGGGAATCAAAAACAAACTTAGATTCGCACCGCACAAGACCAAGGCTATGATCATAACAAATAAAATGCAATATGATAC
Source organism: Euphyes dion (assembly GCA_018251475.1). Taxonomy (NCBI): domain Eukaryota; kingdom Metazoa; phylum Arthropoda; class Insecta; order Lepidoptera; family Hesperiidae; genus Euphyes; species Euphyes dion. Next base: position 8,089 of record DWPD01000030.1, on the reverse strand, counting down.
CCCTCTTTTGAACATGGGAGGGGTGCACATTGAAATGTCTCAAGAAATAAAAATACTGGGTCTCACCATCGACCATAAATTAACCTTTAACAGCCACATCCGAAATATATGCCGCAAAGCGGCTGGGTTATATAACCAACTTTCCAGGGCCGCAAAAGTACAATGGGGACTGGAGCCGGAAATAGTCAGGACCATCTACATGGCGGTTGTGGAGCCAGTGATCCTTTACGCATCCAGCGCATGGGTACATGCGTCCAATAAATTAAGCGCAAAACGACATTTTGCTGCTATACAGCGAGGCTTCGTGCAAAAAATAATAAAAGCCTACCGGACGGTGTCCCTAAACTCGGCCTTGCTGCTCACAGGAATACTGCCACTCGACATAAGAGTGAGAGAAACAGCCCTACTCTACGAAATAAAAAGAGGTATATCTCGACAAATAATAGAGGACAGGGAGGCAGAAAGGCCCTCAGCTTTTGTGAGCCTGCCGCATCCCGCGCAAGAAGAGCAACTCACTTTCCGGTGTGTGTCTGACGGTGCGGAAATGGCCCTAAGTGTCAATGAAAGCCAAAACATATTCACCGACGGTAGTAAAATCGAAGGGAAAGTCGGAGCAGCCCTATCGATTTGGAGAGAAAACACCGAAATAGAGACCAAAAAACTTAAGCTCGAACCTTTCTGCACTGTATACCAAGCGGAGCTCTTGGCCTTACGAGAAGCAACTAAGCAAGCTCAAAAAGGGAAAGCAGAATCTTATAACATCTACTGCGACTCAAGATCAGCTTTGGAATCAGTGGTAAGCGGAAAGTCCCTCCATCCCTTAGTGTGCGAAATAAAAACCAATTTGAGACTACTATCTAACGATCGTAAAAAAGTTGATCTCTTTTGGATAAAGGCACACGTGGGACTGGAGGGAAATGAGAGAGCAGACTCACTTGCAAAGGACGCGGCCCTAAAACTTAAAACCCGGCCAGAATATGCAAGATGTCCCATCTCCTACGTAAAGAGACAGATTCGCCTACAGTCTCTAAACGAATGGAACAATAAATACAAAACAGAAGATAAAGCAGGAACAACAAAGATATTCTTCCCGGATGCAATTGAGGCATATAGCATAATTAAAAAATTAGAAATAGATCCCATAATAGTGCAAATTTTAACCGGTCATGGAGGCTTCGCAGACTATCTAACACGTTTTAGATGCAAAGAAAATTCAGGATGCATATGCGACCCCTCCCAACCCGAAAATATCCCACACCTCCTAACCAGCTGCCCCCAATACAGTAAAGAGAGATACGCGCTAGAACAAGAAATAGACATAGAAATTACAGTGAATAATATTAGTAAAATGATGCAAGGCAAGCAAACAAGAGAAAAGCTACTAACGTTTAGCAAAAATATTGTTGTTCCGTACTGTTCTTATTCATATTCAGAATGCACCATCCATAAAGGAAATCTTTATTAATCTATAATCATTTATTATCTACAAGTTGGACTGTTTTTCTTGCTCCGACTGCCCATAGAGGGCGCTGTTCGCCTACATTAAAAAAGTCGAGTACAAACCGCCGTCGCGTACGCATCTATCTCGCAACTCGCAACCAAAATCTAAGCTAGCTACCGGTCTAAAGTGCCCAGTCTCGTGCAAACTAATATTCCGTGTCCGCACCAACCACGAAGGATTCGGGGAATCGCACCTAAGGATCTCCACTTGCCTGAAGCTTGTCCAAAATACACCAGGAATACTGCGATACCACCAGCGCGGGGCTCCAGGTCAGTAAGAATATACAGTCCGCTTATAATTTCCCTAACATAATTTGTGGCCCTACGAGCCGAATTCTTTATTGATTGGTGCATTCTACATTCCAAATTTGTATTACGTGCAAATTTACTTCGGTGTCGTATCGTATCAGACGCATACCCGCCATTTTGCAAAATAAAAATTCCCTTTGTGTTACGCATAAAGAATCTTATTTCGCGTATTCATTTACGTCAATTTCATTATAATTTCTCTTGTACTACGTGCAAGATTCATTAGTTTGCATAGATCAGGCTAGCTTATTCCTTAATTTCACGTATAAACGTCGAAATCATTCCGGTGTAATATCGTACATTCACCATTATTATTACTTCCCTTGTACTACGTGCAAGATTCCTTAAGTTTTTTCCGTAATATTATTGTACACTTGACGTTAGAACAATTTCCACTACATAATATTTCTATTATTAGTATTTCCTAGTTTTAACGGAAAGTGATTCGGTGTCGAATTACATTCGCATCAGTTATTTTGCAAATACATTGTTGTAAAGTAACATTCACAATAGTATTACAAACCATATACATACAAAACATAAATCTTATAATCATAATTCGTATCAATTATCCATTTCACATTTTTGCGTTTACGCAGGTAGATACAAAATACTCACTCACTCGGGCGACCGAGAGTGAACGAGCGATACTAGAATCCACGTCGCATAAAGCGTTCCATTCATTGGATTTATTTATCGAACATAATATTTTCTTATTTTGTTGTTTGAAATTCTTCATTTGTTGTTCACCATGAATAACGAATTAACGCAATTAGAGTTTGAACGTCGTAATATATTTAATGATTTAGAAGAAATGTTGGAGTTTTACAATAGCGACCTAGATCAATTTAGGGCTAGAATTTCTGAATTGTCAACTTTAAAAAAGGATTTCTCTAAAATTCAAACTAAAATAGAAAAACTTCAAATTAAGTCCGAATTGTTTGATTCAAATACCGAACTTGAAAATAGAAACCGATTTAAAAGTTTATTTTTCGATGTGAAAAGTGCATCTTCCAAATTAAACGTTTTAGATCAAAAGACTAAATATTCTAATGATAAACATAACACTTCAAATGGTTATTCATCACATAAAGTAAATTTACCTCCTCTTTCTTTACCCGAGTTTCGTGGAGAGCCCACAGCTTGGAATCCATTTTTTGATTTATTTGACTCATTAATTAACAAAAATGAGAATTTATCAGATATTGAAAAGTTTCGATATTTACTACTTTCTTTACGGGGTGAACCTTACGACTTAATTAAGTCGATTCCTTTAACAGCTGACAACTACGTCACAGCCTTAGAATATTTACAACATCGTTACGAAAATAAAAGAATAATCGCTACTAAGCATTTGGATAAAATATTAGATCTCGAACCAATGTCGAACAAAACTCATTTAAGTGAACGAGGTATACGTAATCTTTTAAATGTTTGTCACGAGAACCTTTCCGCCTTACGGGTTATGAAATTCCCAGTTCTTGAATGGGATTTTATTATTTTAAATATTATATTACGTAAACTTTCTCCCTATATTCGTAAACGTTTTGAACAATCTTTAAATTCTGCTGCGGAAATCCCGCAACTTAGCGAACTATTCGATTTCTTAGAGAAGGAGTTGACTACAAGCGAAGTCATGTCGAGTTCAGTTCCGTCAGTGGAGCGCCTTACGGTCGGCGGCGCCGGCGCGGCGAGCGCTACGTCACGCGCGGGCCCGAGCCGCTCGCCCGCCTCACCTCGCGCGCACCGCCCGCGAGCGTTTAAACGTTATCAGTCCGTTCCATTCAATAATAAACAAGACAATTCTTTTCCTACACTTTGCGCTTCTACGACGCCTAAAGTTAACTCTGCTAGTAACGGTAATAACAAACCGGTTTCATGCGCTTTTTGTCATAATTCACATTCAATACAAAAGTGTGATAATTTTTCTAAGCTCAGCGTAACTGAACGTAGCAATTTCATTAAAAATAATAATATTTGTTTTAATTGCCTTATAAGAGGACATAACGTTTCACAATGTAAATCGCGTTTTAATTGTAAACATTGCAACGCAAGGCATCATTCTTCGCTTCATGATTATTTAAATAATGAATCAATCGACCACCATTCGGGTGAATCAAATTCGTTTCCCCCCGCCGCTAGCGCGTTGAGCTGCGCGTCTGCCCCTCGTGCTGCGCGCGGGGACGGATCCCGCGGGACGGAGTACTCCGTGCTCCTCGCGACTGCTGTTGTCGATGTCCGGCATCACGATTATCTTTCATCGAAGCCTTCCACCATCAGGGTACTCATCGATCCCGGTTCACAAACATCGCTCATCACTGAGGCGTGTGCACAACGCTTAGGTCTATCGCGCCATCACGCCGATGCTTCCATTTACATTTCGGGCGTGGGCCAGGGTGACTCGTTGCGGTCCCACGGGATGGTACGTTGTGATCTGACACCGCACAACAAGCTACAACCTTTAATAACAATTAATGCTCATGTTATTTCAAAAATTACCAGTTATATTCCTAATATAAAGTACGATTTCCGTGATAGTGACTGCTTCACTCACATTCGTAACTTGCCCCTCGCGGACTCGGAACTATTTTCCGACCGAGCCGTTGAGTTACTCCTAGGAGGAGACTACAGCGACGCTATCCTGTTGCACGATAACGTCATAGGACCTCGCGGTACTCCCGTCGCTATTAATAGTGTATTCGGTTATCTGCTTTCCGGCAGAGTGCCCTTCTGTTCGACACCGTCACTGAACGTGTGTGTAGCCTCGTTTCATACTGAAACCGAGCTTCGGCGTTTTTGGGAACTCGAAGAAGTCCCGGAAGCCCAACTTCTCACGGCTGACGAGCAGCTATGTGAATCGATTTTCGTCGAGACGCATACGAGAGACTCATCAGGCCGCTACTCCGTAGCTTTACCGTTCAAACCTGACGCGCCGCTGTTAGGTAGTTCGCGTGAAAACGCACTTTTCCTTTTCCATAAATTGGAAAATCGTTTATTGCGTAATCCTAGTCTACGACTGGCTTACCACAAGTGTCTTCAAGAGTACTTGGACCTTGGACACATGGAACTGGCTTCCGATTCCACAAGCACTGATCATACTGGTCAGACTTGTAATTTCTATTACCTTCCGCATCACTGTGTAGTACGCAAAGATTCTGCTACTACAAAGGTTCGAGTCGTTTTTAATGCGTCGTGCAAAACGACCAACGGTCGATCATTAAATGATAATCTGTTGACGGGTCCTAAACTTCAACAGAATATTGTAACCGTTCTTCTTAAATTTCGTATTCATAAAATTGTTTTTACATCTGATATAAAAATGATGTACAGGTTCATTCAAATTCACGAAAAGGATCGCGAATACCAACGAATTCTTTGGCGTTCAAATCCGAACGACGCAATACAGGACTACAGACTATGTACCGTTACGTTTGGGGTTAGTTCCGCTCCTTATCTTGCATTACGCGTGATACGTCAGCTCGCCTTCGACGAAGGTGACAGATGGCCTCGTGCTAAACATGTCCTCCTCAATGACGTTTTCGTCGACGATGTGGTCACGGGTGCAGCTACCCTAGACGATGCACTCGCTTTGCAGCGAGACCTTATAGGGTTGTGCCGAGCCGGTGGATTCGAGCTTCGTAAGTGGACGAGCAATCATCCATCTCTATTAGCTTCACTCGCTGAAGATAGTACGAGTACTCAGGAAGCTCTGGTCATTTCGTCACTCGATGGAGACACGACGGTCAAGGTATTAGGGTTGAAATGGACACCCAAGTCCGACATGTTTTCTTACGACGTACAATGTCGATTCGATAAAAAATGTACTAAGCGTTCAATATTAAGCGAAATTTCAAAAATATTCGATCCGTTAGGTTTTCTTTCTCCTGTTACAATAATAGGAAAAATTCTTATTCAATGTTTATGGGCTTCTCGCGTTGGATGGGAAGAAACCCCACCACCGGAGATAATAAACCAGTGGTATAGATTCGTTACCGAGTTATCATTGCTTTCCGACTTGTCGTTACCCCGTCAAGTCATTCCATTACATCATTCTATTCAGATCCACGGTTTCTCAGACGCATCTGAGAAAGCGTACTCCGCTGCTGTCTATATTCGTCTTACGGACAATATGGGTGGAGTATTTACTTATCTTATTATTGCAAAAACAAAAGTTGCACCTCTTGCACGAATAACTATTCCGCGTTTAGAGTTACTCGGCGCACTACTTCTATCCAAATTAATTGAACTTGTAGTTAATACGTACAAGGACTACGTCACTATAAACGACGTATACGCATGGACAGATTCATCCATAGTACTAGCGTGGCTTCAGTCTCACGAGTCACACGAGTGGCGTACTTTTATATCAAATCGTCTCACCATGATCTTAAGTCGTGTTCCCGCTTCACGGTGGCGTCACGTTCGTTCTGCGGATAATCCCGCTGACGCTGCTTCGCGCGGAGTCTTTCCCTCGGAGTTCGATCGTGAACTCTGGTTCTCAGGTCCCGCTTGGCTTAAGCAACCTGAACGGGACTGGCCGCAGCTGTTACCTACCTACGTTACAAAGGAGGAACGTCGTACTCATGTTTTGGCGGTTGATAGAACGAATGAAATTTCCATACAATGTCTAAATAAATATTCAAAGCTAGGTAAACTTATAAGAGTAGTATCCTACATTTTCCGGTTCTATAATAAATGCTTAAAAGCAAATTCTTACAAAAATAACTATATTTCAATCGAAGAGACGAAATTTGCTCTCAATAGATTAATTCTACTTACCCAAAACGAAGTCTTTTACGAAGATATTCAAAAGATAAAAAATAATGCAACGTGTTCAACTAACATTCAAAAATTAAAACCGTTCATAGACGACGCCGGTTTTCTCAGGGTCGGCGGCCGTATTCAACGTTCGAATTTAGATTACGAAGCTAAACATCAATTAATTTTACCGAAAAAACATTTCCTTACAGACTTAATTATTGACCATTTTCACACTTTACACTTACACGTTGGTCCTCAGACATTACAGTTCTTACTATCGCAACGGTACTGGATTCTTTCCGCCCGCGACGCCGTACGTCATCGCACGCGACGTTGTATTCGGTGCTTCCGCGCCAGGCCGGCGGCTTTGCAACCTCCTATGGCGCCGTTGCCAGCGGCACGCGTACGTCCCTTTCGTCCTTTTCTACATGTAGGCGTAGACTACGCAGGCTACTTTCTTACTAAAATAAATCGTGTTCGTAATGCTAAAATATTTAAAACTTACGTTTGCGTATTCGTTTGTCTGTCGACAAAAGCGATTCACCTGGAGCTCGTTCCAGATTTAACGACTCAGGCTTTCTTTTCCGCTCTTCGCCGCTTCACGGCACGACGCGGACTTTGCTCCGATATATATTCGGATTGCGGACGCAACTTCGTAGGTTGTGATAGGTATTTAAAAGAATTATTTACTTTCTTAAAAAACAACGACATTCAAAGCTCTTGTGCAAATTTAAATATACGTTGGCACTTCCAACCTCCGTATGCTTCTCATATGGGAGGAATTTTTGAAGCTGGCGTGAAGAGTTTCAAACAACACTTACATCGCGTTGTAGGTTCTCAGGTGTTGACCTACGATGAATTCAATACATTACTTTGTCAAATTGAAGCAGTGTTAAACTCACGACCGCTTAGCGTCATGAGCAGCGATCCTACGGATCCACTTCCGATCACTCCTTCACATTTTCTAGTGGGCGAACCTCTCACTTCCGTGCCTGAATATGATTTTTCCTCCATTCCCTGTACCAAGCTGGACAGATGGAGAATGGTTCAGCAAATGTATCAACATTACTGGAAGCGCTGGAGTCGAGAGTACCTTCAGCACCTCCAGCAACGAGTGAAATGGTATCATAACAAAGTTACCTCCCTTCCTGAGGGTACTGTTGTTCTCGTTCAAAACGATTCGTTGCCCCCAATGCAGTGGCAACTAGCTCGCGTACACCGTGTACACCCGGGGCGCGACGGAATTATTCGTGTTGTAACACTTCGCATAGGCAACACATACACGCAACGTCCCGTTGTAAAAATATGTCCTCTACCTATAGAAGACTAACATTTTCTACACTTCTTATTTACTTTTAGTTCCTAGTTAGTATTCTAGTATTCGTATAATTCATATATTTTTTTTCTATATTAAAATACACCGTATTTTAAGGTCGGCGGCATGTTCCGTACTGTTCTTATTCATATTCAGAATGCACCATCCATAAAGGAAATCTTTATTAATCTATAATCATTTATT
>DWPD01000029.1:0-14890 GCA_018251475.1 Euphyes dion | reverse complement strand
GATCAGCTAGCTGACAAATTGCACAAAGATGACTATAGCGCTTTGGCAATTCATGGTGATTTAAGGCAGCACAAGCGTGAAAGAGTCATTGATTCTTTTCGTCGTGGCTGCAATCAAATCATGGTTGCAACAGATGTTGCTTCTCGCGGCCTTGATATTCCGCACATTCAACATGTTATCAATTATGATGTACCACAATCGCAAGCTGATTATGTTCATCGTATAGGTAGAACTGCACGTGCGGGAGCTGAAGGATTTGCATTATCTTTTGTTACACCTCAAGATAAGAGAAGACTGCCTGCACTAGCAGATAAAGAAGGAGAGCCAAATTTTGATTGTAGTATGCAATCTCAAAAACGTAACAGCAAAAAGATCTTTAAAAGGCCAAGTACGTTAAAGGCTAAATACGGTAGAAAAAAGATCAATGTATTTAAGAAGAAAAGTAGAGTACTAGAAAAAGCGTATTAATGTACTTAACTATTCTTCTATTCTTTAAAAGCTCCAGTAAACTTGCTGCAAAGTGAAGTGATTGGAGGATGGTAGAAAGAATATATAGCTAGCCCAAATTAGATTTACCTACAATTTGATAATCTTAATTCTTCTGCTTATAACGTTTTGAGATTATCACAACGGTATAATGTTAGGCTGTGTGGACTATAATCTGTAGCTTAATTCAATTTGGCTACAACGAGCTGCTAGATTTCAGTTTTTTTAATAATTGTGTGCTACTAATTATATATAAATTTACTTTTTTAAAGAGAATAGATGATTTCTAAAAATTTAGAGGCAAGTTTAAATAGAGCGTTACAGATTGCTTCTGATTGTAAGCTTAAATATGCAAAAGTGGAACATTTGTTGCTAGCATTAACCAAAGATGTGGATGTAAATTATGTTTTATCAAGATGTAACATCAGAGCTGGTGAAATCATAAATATAGATAATATTATATTAAGGAATGATCGTGGTAATAATACAAAAGGTTTTTTACAAGACAACTCCGAATTAACTGTCAATAAAGTTGAGCCTGATGTGCTATTTCAACGCATAATACATAAAGCCATGATACGAGCTCATCGTCTGGGAAGAAAAGAAATAAATGGAGCAAGTATTCTATTAGAGATTCTGTCTGAGCAAGATTTATACATTGAAGAGCTATTACGCAAACAGAATGCAAAGGATTCTAATTTGATTGATAATATATCTAATATAAGATATTCAGATGATGTAGAAGAATACATAGCTAATCGCAAGATAAAACTTGATAAAAATAACGATATCTCTACTGTAGCAAATAAAGGTGAATTATTAAAAGATGAAGAAGTTCTACAAAATTATTGTAGAAATTTAAATGATTATGCAAGAAGCGAAAAAATAGATTATGTCATTGGTCGTGATTATGAATTAAATCGCACTATAGAAATCTTGCTAAGACGCAGAAAAAATAACCCTTTATATGTCGGAGAACCAGGTGTTGGTAAAACAACAATAGTTGAAGGCTTGGTATTGAAAATTATTGAAGGTAGTGTTCCGAGTGCACTGAGATCCAGCATAATTTATGCTTTGGATTTAGGATCACTTCTTGCAGGAACACGCTATAGAGGTGACTTCGAAGAGGGAATAAAATCTATAATAAAAGTAATTGAGGCAAAACCTGGCGCTATTCTTTTCATTGATGAAATACACACTATTATTGGAGCAGGTTCAACAAGTGGCAGCTTTCTTGATGCTGGCAATCTGCTCAAACCTGCACTTGCAAGAGGTACATTGCGTTGTATAGGTGCAACTACATACAGAGAATACAGCAATAGTTTTGAAAAGGATAAAGCATTAGCAAGGAGGTTTCAAAAAATTAATGTAAAAGAGTCTTCTGTTAATGATACAATAAAGATATTGGATGGTATAAAGCATTACTATGAAAGGTATCATGGAGTATATTACACGAAACATGCCATTAAATCTGCAGCTGAACTTTCACACAAGTATATTACTGGGCGGATATTACCTGATAAAGCAGTTGATGTTATAGATGAAGCAGGGGCGTATTGTAAGTTACAAAAAAACAGGCGAAAAATTATAAACAGTAGAGATATTAAGAATACTATCACTAGGATTACAAACGTACCTTGCGAGCTTGATGATGTGCAAAGAGTAAAATCTTTGAAAGAAAATCTCAAGAAAGCCATTTTTGGTCAAGAGCAAGCGATAGAGTCTCTTGTTAATTCTATTAAAATTGCTAAATCTGGTCTGAGAAGTTACAGTAAACCCTTGGCAAATTATCTTTTTGCAGGACCAACTGGCGTAGGTAAGACTGAGCTTGCAAAGAAATTAGCACAGAATATGGGTATGAACCTTATACGATTTGATATGTCCGAGTATATGGAACCTCACACAATATCTAGAATGATTGGTTCCCCTCCTGGATATGTGGGTTACGACCAAGGTGGATTGCTTACAGAATCTGTATCTAACAATCAATATAGTGTGGTACTTCTTGATGAAATTGAGAAAGCTCATAGTGATATTTACAATATATTACTACAAGTCATGGATTATGGTTATGTTACAGATACTTACGGGCGTAAAATTAATTTTTCCAATACAATTTTAATTATGACAACCAATGCAGGTGCATTTGAGCGTAGCAAAAGTTCTATTGGCTTTGGGTATAAGGACTTTAATATTGGTGATAGCGAAAAAGCAGTAGAACGGATTTTTAGCCCTGAATTTCGTAATCGCTTGGATGCAGTCATTTCTTTTTCTGTACTAACTTAAGTACATCTTAAGTTAGTTGAGCGGCACTTTAGAAGAGCTTCATTAAAATGTCACCCTGATAAAGTAGTAGGAGAGAAAGAGAAAAAAATAGCTGAAGAAAAGTTTAAAAAACTTAGTGCAGATAAAGATAAGCTAGAGAAATATCTTAACGACTTAAAAGCAGCTGGCATATCTATAACATTACAGCGAGAAGTGCAGGAAAAACAAAGGAGAATCAATGAGATTCTATTGCGTAGAGAGAAAGCTGTGAATAGAGCATGTTTATTTTTTATATTAGCAAATGTGGTACTTGGTCCGTCGCCTCAAGTCAAATATTGCTTATCACAACTTGCTAACAGTGGCAAAGTGCAAAATATTGCTTATAAATTTTATGCATTCAGCATCGGAGTTTGGCCATGGTTATTTATTATATCCTTTTGTAGTATTATCTATGCAGCAAGTAAACAAAGAGGCTCACAAGAAGGAAATATGGATAGATTCAACCGAAGGTTTAATTTACTTATTGCTGCTGGTAATTATGTGATATGTATTGCAGTAGCGTTTGCTGTGTGCAGTTTAGCATCGGAAATTGCACAAAATGGCTGGCCTGTTCAATATGGAACAATGCTGATAGTTAATTTGGCATTGGATTTATTATTGATTGCTTTACTTAGAACTTTTACGAAAGCTTCTGAATTATATAGTGAGCACTGCATCCAGCGTTTATACGAAGAAGATGCAGAATTTAGCTACAAGGAAAAGTTTGCATGGTATGACTATAAATTAGTGCTTATGCCGCTCATTCTTCCTATTGTTAAAATGTATTTTGAAGATTTAATTCAAGAAAAACCACAACAGCACACCACCGATCCTAAAGTTACACCTTTAAATATAGGTGTAGGAGCAAGAGTATAAAAAGGTCTTTGCTTCAACTATAGTTTTTGCTACACTTTAAGTAAATTTGAAGATATTAATGAGTGAAGAAGTAAAAAAAATCCTAAGTTATTACGAAAGTGAAAATCCTGGAGTAAAAGCAAATCTTGCTCGTATTCTTATGCATGGAAAACTTAGTGGAATTGGCAAGTTAGTAATTCTTCCTGTAGATCAAGGATTTGAGCATGGGCCAATAAAAAGTTTTGAAGTTAATCCTGATGCTTACGATCCGCATTATCATTTTCAGCTTGCAGTTGATTCGGGAGTAAGCGCATATGCTGCTCCGCTTGGTATGATCGAAGCTGGTCCTTCAACTTATGCTGGAATGCTACCACTTATTTTGAAGCTTAATAGTGCTAACTCCTTGCACTCGAAAAACTTAACTTCTGATCAAGCAATAACTGCTTCTGTAAAAGATGCGCTGCGTTTGGGTTGCGTAGCTGTTGGGTTTACTATATATCCTGGTTCTGCTAAGTGCTTCGATATGATGGAAGAAGCTCGCGAAATTATAGCTGAGGCTAAGTCTTGCGGCCTTGCCGTAGTGCTATGGTCTTATCCACGCGGTGAAGGAATTTCCAAAGAAGGCGAAACAGCAGTTGATGTTATTGCCTATGCTGCGCACATAGCAGCTTTACTTGGCGCTAATATAATCAAAGTAAAACTTCCAATTAACTATTTGGAAAGGGAGAAAATAGAAACAGAAAATATTGAGTCATTATCTAAAAGAATTGAATATGTTAAAAGATCTTGTTTTGCAGGGAAAAGAATAGTAGTTTTTTCTGGTGGCGAGTCGAAATCAGTGAATGACATATGCAATGAAGCGAAAGAAATTAAGCAAGGCGGTGGTAATGGTTCAATTATCGGGCGTAACACTTTTCAAAGAAAAAGAGAGGATGCTTTATCTATGCTAAAAGATATAATGGATATCTATGCATAAAAAACGGCTGGGTGGCAGAATGGCTTATGCGGAGGACTGCAAATCCTTTTATACCGGTTCAATTCCGGTCCCGGCCTCTTACTCCAATTAGATCGTTTTTTCTTCTGAAATTTTAACAAGAAGTGTGGCTTTTAATGAAATATTTAAAAAAATAAGATACTATATTCAAAATATAAGCAGTAAAATGCCAAAGAGATTAACAGAAGTTTTATTATTGATTGGTTTGCCCTTCTTGCTTACCAGTTGCACTTTTCACTATTTATTAAAGAGCTCGTATACTCATCGTGCACCAGAAAAGTACCCTTCATCCAACAAACAGCCGGTTTACGTCGGTACAGCTTACAGTGCACAGACTATATATAATGCGTTATTTAATGACTTTCTGTTAATAGGTAAGTCATCATTCACAGCCAAACATGGGCGTGCTAGTCAATATGTTAACTATGGAAGAGAAGTTGGAGCAGATGTGATAATCGTATCATTTCAAAATATGCAAAAGGATAAAGAGCATTTTAGCATCACAGAAAAACTATTATGGGACACAAGCTTAACAACATTTCATACAAGGACCATTATAAACTTTGATCAGGACGTACTCTTTCTAAAAAAGGTAGGTGATGCAAAAGCTCCATGGGAATATGTCAAAGGAGAATTCAAGCTTCACGAAAAAGACGATACTGATCCATATCTAGGGAATTGGGTAGGGTATAGAATATGCAAGATTGCAATATCTTCTTCAGAAGATGAATACTTAGGATTTGTAAATGAAGATAATTGTAAAGAAAAATCTGGAATAAATAAGATGCTTGCTTGGAAAAATGGGGATGTAAGGTTGCGGATTAATAAACAATCAAAACAGGGATTTTATTTAAATCGAAATAAGATTCCTATACTAATAAAATCTCAAATTAACAAATTTGGCTACCTCGAATTAGTAGATAAAAATACTGATCAAGTTCTGGTTTCCCTTCAGAAAAATTAGTTTTTACTACTCATAGAAACTATATACTTACTATTTTGATAAACCTCAAGCTTTCTAAGTTATTCTTGTTGCATGGTAAAAAATAAACTAAAAATAAGCAAAGTGTTTTACAAAATGATATTACGTAATTTATTGTTTTTACTGCCGCCTGAAATCGCTCACTCCTTGGTAATAACGGCGTTAAAAAAGATGCCCTGTAGGAAACCTATAGAACTACCTAAGTCTTTAAATGTAAACTTTTTTGGTAATAAAATTAGGAGTCCTGTAGGTCTTGCTGCAGGTTTTGATAAAAATGCGGAAGTTGTAAAGCCGATGCTCTCATTTGGTTTTGGATTTATTGAGGCTGGTACTGTAACTAAACATCCCCAATATGGAAACAAAAAACCGAGAATTTTTCGATTAATTAAAGATGAAGGAATAATTAATAGATTGGGATTTAATAATAAAGGAGTAGACTATTTTCTTAAACAGATAAGTAAAACTAAACTTGGTGATTGTATTTTTGGTATAAATATAGGAAGAAACAGTACATCAAAGGACCAAATCAGCGATTATGTTGACTTAATAAAGATAGTATATGGAAAGAGCAATTATATAGTACTGAACATCTCATCCCCAAACACACCTAACTTGCGCGATTTGCACAATAAACAAGAATTATCCAAATTGTTGAAATCTATCACTCTAACCCGGAAATCAATCGATAGCTCTGAATCCATACCGATAATATTAAAAATTTCTCCAGATATAGATCAGCAAACAAAAGAAAATATCGCTGAGCTTACACTAGAATATAAAATTGACGGCTTAATAGTAAGCAACACTACGATAAGTCGAGATTCTTACTATAATGAGAGTGGTGGGTTGAGCGGCAGACCATTGTTTCAACTTTCAACCGAGTTATTGAGTGATATGTACAAGCTTACTAAGAGCAGGATTCTATTAATAGGATGTGGGGGAGTTTCAAGTGGTATTGACGCATATGAAAAAATAAAGGCAGGAGCCTCTTTAGTACAACTGTACACTGCTCTCGTATATCAGGGGCATCAAGTTGTGAACAAAATCAATCTGGAGCTTGCAGAATTGGTAAAAAGAGATGGATTTAGTAACATTACTGAAGCAGTGGGTTGTATACATTAATTTTGGAAGTTATTGATATTGTTTTAGTAAAGTAGAGCTAACTTTTTAGTGTAAAGGTATGATAGGGAGTGCTTTTCTTTTGAATGATGAACATGAAAGTTTTGAACGATATAATATCTAAAGTTATTAATTATAAATTTACAGATCATGCAATATTAGAAGAGGCATTAACCCATCCAAGCGTAAATAAAAGGAATAGCGAAGACCAGATCGTAAGCTACGAAAGGCTAGAGTTTTTGGGCGATAGTATTTTGAACATGGTTGTATCTGCTATGCTGCTTAAAATGTTTCCTGAAGAAAAAGAAGGAGCATTGGCAAAAAGAAAAACGGATCTAGTTTGTGGCAGTACCATTGCTAATGTTGCTAAAGAAATAGAGTTAGGTAACTTTATCATAATGAATAATAGTGAACGTTGCAACGGAGGGAAATGTAACTTAAAAAATTTAGAAAATTCGCTTGAGGCACTAATAGGTGCAATTTATATTGACGGTGGACTTGAGAGTGTTGAAAAATTTATTATCCAACATTGGGAAAAGCTAGCTAAAGACATCCTCGATCCTCCTCAAGATCCTAAAACTTCACTGCAAGAATGGACTCAGAGAAATAAATTACCTTTACCAAAGTATGAGCTTGTAAAACAAACTGGACCAGCACACAATCCTGAATTTACTATATCAGTTTGCATAGAGAGTTATGACAAAGTTTCTGCATGCGCTCCTAGTAAGAAAATTGCTGAACAAAAAGCTGCTGAGTTGATCCTAGAAAAAATTAAAAAAACGACTTAGTTTAATCAAAACAGCCGTTAGCATAAATTTAAAGTAAGCTAAGCTCTTTAGTTCAGCTTACATATTTTTTTATCTCAGCCAGAATCTTATCAGATTGACTTTCATCTGAATTTAAATCAGCTACAAAGTGTGTGACATATTTTCCTTCAGGGCCGATAAGGTATATTATTGAAGAATGGTTAATTTCCTCTTCTCCACCTACTTTGTTTGCATATACTTTATACTTTGCAACTACTTCATCTATTTTTTGTCTTTCACCAGTTAGCATTTGTATTCTATGGTCAAATTGCTGCTGAAATTCTTTAAGCCTTTCTATGTTATCGCGCTCAGGATCAACTGTGATAAAAAATGTTTGTATCTTATTGTCAGTTTTCTTATCTAACTTTGCAAGTGTTTCTGAAATTATTCCGAGGTTCATAGGGCAAATTCTTTTGCATGAGGAAAATCCGAAAAAAATCATCATATACTTATTTTTAAAATCACTACTGCGTACTGTTTGTCCGTCTTGATTAATCAAAGAAAAATCCCCACCTATTTTAATTTCTGTATTTTGTGAAACAAATATGCCTTGCTTGGTAAAATAACAATAACCTAAGAAGACAGCTGCTACTATTATTAATAAACCAGACAATAACCTTATGAATTTTACCATTAAAGCGTTTCCAATAAAATTAAATCATATCTTGATTAGCTGATTGATTCAACATATTCCTTCCAAAGTGGATTGTTAATTTTATCTAACAATTTCTTATGCTCATCAATTTCTTCGCTGCTTGGTGAATGTTCTCTGCGAGCTAAATTTCGCACTTTATGCTGAATAAACGTAGAGCTATTGTCCTGATCACATTTACTATTAAACAAAAAGGTTTGCAATCCTCCTGTAAGCTCAACGTAGACCTTTGCAAGCAATTGAGCATCAACTAATGCTCCGTGCAACTCTCTACCTTCCAGCGATATGTCAAAACGTTTACATAATGTATTTAAAGAAGCAGGTGATCCTACAAACTTTTTTCTTGCAAGCGGCAATGTATCTAGCACTCTATCTGAGGAAATTAACCTAGCATTTAACTTGCCTAACTCCATATTAAGGAACTTAACATCGAATTC
The DNA here is from genome assembly GCA_018251475.1 of Euphyes dion. Lineage (NCBI taxonomy): Eukaryota > Metazoa > Arthropoda > Insecta > Lepidoptera > Hesperiidae > Euphyes > Euphyes dion. Next base: position 6,255 of record DWPD01000029.1, on the reverse strand, counting down.
AGCATTATGAATCACCAAAATGTCATTAGATATGAAGTCGAGAAATTCAAATGCAACATCTGAAAATAGTGGTTTATCCTCTAAAAACTCCTCACTAATACCATGAATCTTAAATGAGTGGTAAGGTACATCTCTTTCTGGATTAAGATATCGATGAAATGTTTTACCTGTTGGAACACGATTAATTAGTTCTACACATCCTATCTCGATAATTCGATGGCCAGACTCAGTGTCAAGACCTGTAGTTTCAGTATCAAGTACTATTTCTCGTAGCCTACTTTCCATCGGTGTAACTAATCTTACTTGTCATTTGCTGTTAAATTTTTATCGGTACTTGCCTTCTTGTAGTTAATGGAAACAAGCAACCAGGTTGGATCTGATGAATTAATATTTTTTTTGAATTGCCATACATCCTCAACTTTGTTAATAGTAGACATACTACCTGATATGATATCTCCTTCATTATTCTTAACGAAGTTAATTTGCTCTGAAAGGAAATATACTGCAATAAATATTACGTTTTTTACTAGCTTTATTTCTAAGATCTTTTGTGAAACGATAGAAACAATTATAGACTCGTGTATCTCTTTACGATGCTTAATCTTATCCACAAAGCTGTTATACAAATCTTTGTCCAGAAGGGATTTTAATTGAGGTAAATTCCCTTGGTTAAAATATTTAATTATTAATTCAAAAGCTATGCTTGAACCTTCTATAAAATTGGAAATAGAGAACTCTCTGTTTTTTTGTAATATTTGTTTATAAGTAGCTTCTATTAAACTTTTGTCGTTGCTATAAATATAATCTTCGATATTTTCTACCACATCCTCTTTACTTTGACTTGCATCCAATACAACTGTTAGCTTTTTTAGGTTGAGACTGGCTGATCTTCCTAAAGAATTGTATAAGCGTGAAAAAATAAACGCCGCTAGTAAAGCATATATTACAAGCTCTATCATGGTAACTTAACCCCTTGGTATATAAAGTATCTAAATATTATTAATTATTGATAAAAATATGTTTTGCATATTAGCCTATAGTTAGGTTTGCTATTCGTTTATAAATGAATATATTATATAAGAAATTATGTAAGAAATGTTACAACACAAAATGAAAATTCATGGTCAGTATGTCAAAGATCTTTCGTTTGAGAATCCAAATTCGCCATTCCTTCCTTCTAGTAAAGCTCCCGATATTAATGTAACGGTTAATATTAATTCAGCAAAATTAGAAGGAACGGAAAGCAAAGAAGGAATAAATGAAGAAAAACCTTTTCATGAAATTACTTTGCATATAGAAGTCAAAGCGACGGTAAAAGATGAAGATATAAAAAATGGTATAGCTTTCATTTGTGAGATAAAGTATTGTGGTATTTTTTCAATAGAAAATTTGAAAGAGTTGAGTAAAGAGGAAGTAAGACAAGCTTTGTTTATTGGCGGGCCTACTTTTCTTTTTCCTTTTGCAAGAGAAGTAATTGCAAGAACTACAAGTAGTGGTGGGTTTCCTCCACTTATGCTAGATCCTATAGATTTTGAAACTATGTATCAGCAGCAAAGTCAACAACAAAAAAGTAGCGTTAGTAATTCCAATTTTAACTAATACAGGATGAACAATTCTTTAAATGCAAAGAAGACTTTAAACATTGACGGGAAGTCATACAACTATTTTAGCCTAAGTAGTGCTAGTGAATTTTTAGGAATAGATACAACTAAATTGCCCTGCTCGCTGAAGGTTGTGCTTGAAAATTTATTGCGCAACGAAGATGGAGTAAGCGTTAAATTAGATGACATAAAGATATTAGCAAATTGCGTCAAGAAACACATTAATCACGAAATTAGCTTCAAACCAGCAAGGGTTTTGATGCAGGATTTCACAGGAGTTCCCGCTGTCGTTGACTTAGCTTCAATGCGTAATTATGTGAAGAAAAACGGAGGTAACCCAAGCAAAATAAATCCATCTGTACCTGTTGATCTTGTGATCGATCACTCTGTTCAAGTAGATAGTTATGGAAGTGTTTCCGCATTCAGTAAGAATGTTGAGCTAGAAGTAAAAAGAAATTTGGAGAGATATCAATTCTTAAAGTGGGGAGAATCATCCTTCACAAATTTTAGAGTAGTGCCACCAGGTACCGGAATTTGCCACCAAGTGAATCTTGAATATTTAGCACAAGTTGTATGTAACAATAGTGGAGTTGTATACCCGGATACCTTAGTCGGTACGGATAGCCACACTACTATGGTGAATGGCTTATCAATTCTTGGTTGGGGCGTTGGTGGAATAGAAGCTGAGTCTGTGATGCTTGGTCAACCAATCAGTATGGTAATTCCAGAAGTAGTAGGATTTAAATTAATAGGAAGACTTTCAGAAGGAGTAACCGCAACTGATCTAGTGCTAACGATTACCAATATTCTAAGAGCAAAAGGCGTTGTTGGTAAATTTGTAGAATTTTATGGTGATGGTTTAGATTATTTATCTCTAGCAGACAGGGCCACTATAGCTAACATGGCCCCAGAGTATGGTGCAACTTGTGGGTTTTTTCCAATTGATCAGAAAACACTCGATTATTTACATTTAACAGGGCGACCAGAAGAGCTGATCAAATTAGTTGAAGTCTATTCAAAAGAGCAGGGATTGTGGCGTAGCAGTAATGAGTTAGCATTTTTTGACACACTAGAGCTTGATTTATCAAGCGTAAAGCCAGTGATGGCTGGTCCTAAAAGACCACAGGATAAGATTTTCCTTTCAGAAGTAGCGGAATCTTTTTCTACATCTTTTCCTATTAATGAGACAAACAGACCTCCATTGGAACCTATCTATGGCGATCAGCTCCAGAGTGGCAGCGTAGTGATTGCAGCAATAACAAGCTGCACTAACACCTTAAATCCAAGTGTGATGATTGCTGCAGGTCTTGTAGCTCGTAATGCAATTAAACTTGGATTAAAATCAAAGCCTTGGGTTAAAACTTCTCTTGCTCCAGGGTCACAAGTTGTGACAGAATATTTAGAAAAGTCTGGATTGCAGGTAGATCTAAATGCTTTGGGTTTTAATCTAGTTGGATATGGCTGCACAACTTGCATTGGAAATTCTGGTCCACTTAATAAGGATATAGAGGATGATATAAAAAACAAAAACTTAACTGTTGCTGCAGTTTTGTCTGGCAATCGTAACTTTGAAGGAAGAATTCATCCGTTAGTCAAAGCTAATTACTTGGCATCTCCGCCACTTATTGTTGCATATGCACTTGCAGGCACTGTGCAAATTGATTTGACAAAAGATTCAATATGCAAAGATAAGAATGGTAATGATGTCTATCTCAAAGATATATGGCCAACAAATAATGAAGTTGAGAGCTGTGTTAAAAGTGTTGTGACGCGTGAAATGTTCATACAAAAGTATAAGGATGTTTTTTCTGGTGATGAGCATTGGCAAAAGATAAAGTGTGAGAAAGGTGAAATCTATGATTGGGACGCGAAAAGCACTTATATACAAAACCCTCCCTATTTTGATAATTTATCGACTAAGAACAATGGAAGCAACATAGTTGATATAAAGAATGCGCAAATACTAGCGATGTTTGGCGATAGCGTCACTACCGACCACATTTCCCCTGCTGGAAATATTGCCTCAAATAGTCCTGCAGGCATATATTTAAAAGGTTTTGGAGTTGAACCGCAAGATTTCAATTCATATGGATCTCGCCGCGGTAACCACAACGTAATGATGCGTGGAACCTTTGCTAATATCAGAATAAGAAATAAAATGGTGAGCGCTGAGGGTGGCTATACAAAACATATTCCTTCTCAAGAAACTATGTCAATTTTTGATGCAGCAATGCAATATAAAAGAGAAGCTGTTCCATTAGTTGTCATTGCAGGAAAAGAATATGGTACAGGTTCAAGTAGGGATTGGGCAGCAAAGTGTACTGCATTACTGGGAATTAAAGCTGTGATTGCAGAAAGTTTTGAACGCATACATAGGTCCAACTTGGTCGGTATGGGTGTTCTTCCACTTATATTCCAAAATGGAATAACCAGAAAGATATTTGATGGTAGTGAGATAATAAGCATAAAAGGTGAAATAGTATCAAATGGAAATCTAGAATGTATCATTAAAAGACAGGATAATTCAAAGCAATAAATACAACTCAAATGCTGTGTACAAACCGCAACTGAGGTTAAGTACTTGATTAGTGGTGGAGTGTTGAGCTATATACTTGCGCAGTCCTTTTGAGCTATCACAGTCATCAACTAGGTTTTTTGAATCGATTCTGGCTCTTTATTTAAATAATAATTTATTCGATGTAAAGTTATGATATAATCTTATCTTATATATGGTAAAGGGTGTTTTGTAGATAATTATGATCAGTTCTATACAAGAACCTAACGCATTACGAAAACGATTGCAGGCATTTTATCGTGCTGATGAAAAAAGTCACGTACGCTATCTTGTAGAAAAATCAGAACTTTCGGCTGATTCAAAAAACATAATTTACAATATTGCAAAACAAATTGTCGAAAAGATTAGAGGTAGTAAATTAGGCATTATAGATTCTTTTATACAACAGTACTCACTTTCTAACGAAGAAGGAGTAGCGCTAATGTGTCTTGCTGAATCATTACTTAGAATACCAGACGATTACACAATAGATGAATTGATCAAAGATAAAATTGCCAACCAAGAATGGAATAAACACCTGGGGCGTTCCTCTTCATTGTTTGTTAATGCTTCTACATGGAGTTTAATTATAGGAAGCAGTATATTGAGAAACAATGAAGAGGATTCAAAATTCTATCACATAATTTCCAGGTTATTGAAAAATTTAGGAGAGCCAATAATCCGCAAAGCGGTGAAACAAGCAATATCCATTCTTGGCAAGCATTTTATTGTTGGAGAAACTATAGAAAAAGCATTGGAAAGTGTGAAATCAGATGACTACAGTAAGTATTTATGCTCTTTTGATATGCTTGGTGAATCTGCTTGCACAGTTGAGGATGCGGAAGAGTATTTTAATTTATACATGCATGCAATAAAAGCCATAGGTGAATCTGCTGACATAAATGATTGCTTTAAATCTCAAGGGGTTTCAATCAAATTGTCTTCACTGCACTCACGTTATGAATTTAGCCAATTTGGTAATATAGCTGAAGAGCTGAGAGCTAAGTTGCTGGAACTGTGTCATGAAGCGAAGAAATATAACATTTCACTTTGTATAGATGCAGAAGAATCAGAAAGACTTGAGATGTCATTAGTTTTATTTGAGCAATTGCGTCTTGATGATTCACTTTCTAAGTGGGAGGGGCTTGGCTGTGCAAGCGTATCAAAAACGTGCTTTATCTGTTCTTGATTTTGTTGAAGATGTTGCCATTCGATCAAAGCATAAAATTATGGTGAGGCTTGTAAAAGGAGCATATTGGGACTCAGAAATCAAGCGCACACAAGAATTAGGGTTAATTGGTTATCCGGTGTTTACTAGAAAAAGCCACACAGATGTATGCTATCTTGCCTGTGCGCAGAAACTTTTAAGCAAAGAGAATCACTTTTATCCATGTTTTGGAACTCATAATGCTTATACTTTTGCTACTATAATAGAGCTTGCCGATAAAAATCATCCTGGGTTTGAGTTTCAGCGCTTACATGGAATGGGTAAAAGTTTGTATGATTATGCAATTTCAGAACTTGCAACAAGCATCAATTGTCGTATATATGCACCAGTTGGTAAACATAGTGATTTATTGCCATACCTTATTAGGCGCCTTCTTGAAAATGGAGCTAATAGCTCGTTTGTCAATCAAGTAAATGATTCTGACGTTAAAATTGAAGAATTAGTCTCAGATCCATTAGAAAAAGTAAAAAGCTTAGAATATGAGCCTCATCCAAGCATTCCGTTGCCACGAGATATTTTTGGAGAGGAAAGAAAAAACTCCTTGGGAATGGATATTAGCGATTCAATTGCAGTTTCACAATTTGCAAATGATGTAAGGGAATTTAGTGAAAAGAAATGGCAAGTTGGCCCAATAATTGATGGAGAGTCGTTTCTTGACAGTGCGAAATTTACCGAAGTAGTGAATCCTGCACATTTGGAAAATATAATTGGAGAAGTGTCAAGTGCAACAAGCGATCAAACTTTAAACGCTCTTGAAATAGCACATAGTGCTTTTACTAAGTGGCAGAATGTTTCAGCAGTAGAGCGCGCTAAATACCTCGAAAAAGCTGCAGATTTGCTTGAGGAAAGGATGAAGGAGTTAATTTACATTC
>DWPD01000028.1:0-13182 GCA_018251475.1 Euphyes dion | reverse complement strand
GTTTCTAGTTCTTTATAGTCTACCAAACCTGTAGTTCTGTTTGCTATTTTTTGACTCATGTCAAACCTCCATTTTTTATATCAATTTATTACTTTTTTTTCGGCTTGACACACTTCTTTGAACGTTCCCCAATTCTGCTAAAACGCAACTTTTAAATCGCCAAAATTTCTCCTTGCCTTTACTAATTCCGATTCTTGGAGTGCACACATAATCTGGTTTGAGGTGATATTCATAGAGACAAAATTCATGACTTATAGTAAGGTCTTGTTTATTATGTTCTTTTGTAATGTTTAATTTTTTGCACAGTATGCCTGGCCCGCCTAAATTTGCTTCAAGCGGTTCAGTGAGCTTTAATCCTCGTATTAACACTGCTGCTGGAAATCCTTCTGCTTCTGTTACAATATTTAGACAATAGTACATTCCATATATAAAATATACGTACGAAAACCCTGGCGTACCAAACATTACTGAGGTTCGATTAGTATAGCCTCTTGCTGCATGACAAGCTGGGTAATCCATTCCTATATACGCTTCAACTTTAGTTATTATTCCACTAAAATTAGAAAATTTCAGCATCTTCCCTAGCAGCTCCCCAGCTACGGTTAAAGTTGGCCGTTCATAGAAATTTCTTGGTAATATTGTGTTATTCATCATAGAAGTACAAGTTACTTACATTTGTAAGCAAGTTATACTATTTTTGCTTTTTCTTATTTATTTAGTCAAGAGCATCTCTGAGAAGTAGAAGTTGGTGTTGTTGTTACATTTGTTACATCTGTTGAAGGCTGCTGTAAGACCTTGACTGATTCAGAGCTTTTTTGTTGCAATTGCGGTGCTAACGCTTCATATAAAGATTTTGGCTCACGTCTCTTACCTATTTTGACTTCTTTATTTGCACGCAACTGCTCTGCACTAACTCTGCAGTTGCCTTCAAGGAGAGTTACACCTTTCTTACCATCAATGTTAACTTTAATTTTGCATTCTCTTCCATCAACATACCACTTTGAAGTCATTTCATATAACCCACTAATTATTTCATAAACTCTTTCCTCATCATCACTATCATTATTAATATAGCAACATGCCCCTCTCTTTTTTTTCGTGATTAGGATGACAAAATGTAATTGTTCTTACACCATACTCTTTACATACACTACCGCCTAGAAGTTTAGCTATATCTACTCCTTCTTTACTGGAATGTAGCACAACTCTCACGGTGGGGTAAACAATATTACCTTCCCTTTTGCCTTCTTTTATCATTATGGACTCTATGGTATATACCTTCGATATCTCTGCCTTAATTTGGTCAGCAACCTTGCCTACAATCTCTTTACCATGATAGTGAGATTCTCCTTTCTTCGGAGAAAAAGGCTCTTTGTTCGTACTATTAGTGTCAGAATCATTCTGTAACTCAAAGAATTTATCCCATTCTTCATCACTGTCTAATTTTATATATCCACGCTTGTTTTTGTCTAATGCTGATTTAGACTTATTATGAGTACTATAGAATGCTGAAATGGTTCCAAAAAGCTTTTTAACATAACCTAAACCTAACATACACCACCTCTTACCATTAACTAAATATCAGTATGCAAACTTTGTCATAATTAATCAATAACTAATTTACCCTAAATTAAAATGAGCTGATAAAAAGGTATAAATTGAGATTAGGTAAAGCTTTTGGTATAATATCTAGTTAATTTTGAATAGGCAGGTGATCTTAGTTACAAAGACGTTTTTTATCTCATTTATTTTTGGGCTCATTCTTTTTCCCTATTTTATAAAACTTCTAAAAAAGATAAGTAAAGATGGACAACCAATCAGATCATATGGACCAGAAAGTCATTTAATAACAAAAAAGAATATACCACCTATGGGTGGAATAATAATACTCACTTCTGCTTTATTACCAATCCTGTTTTGGACTCAATTAACACCAGAAATTTCATTGCTGGTATTTATAACTCTATTTTTTGCTCTACTTGGATTTATTGATGACTATTTAAAATTGAAGACAAATCACCACCGAGGTTTAAGTGCAAAAACCAAAATACTTATTCAGTTTACCGTTGCTCTGTTTTGTATGTTTATACGTAAGCTACAATCTGCTGAAGGTTTTACAAAAATTTCTCTATTTAGAGAAGTAGCAATCGACCTTGGCTATCTATATCTTCCGTTTGCTGCATTTGTTATTGTTGGCTCTGCCAATGCTGTGAATCTCACAGATGGTTTGGATGGCCTTGCTGCAACTCAAGCCATTACTTCCTTTGCTTTTTTGGGACTAGTTGCATACATCACTCAGACAGATGTAAACATTACTTTATTCTGCATTGCATTTATAGGAGCTATTTTAAGTTTCTTGTGGTTTAACACACATCCAGCAAAAATATTTATGGGTGATGTTGGAAGCCTATCAATCGGTGCAGCTTTAGGGCTCGCTAGTGTTCTAATTAAAAAAGAGATACTTTTCGCCGTTATTGGAATAATCTTTGTAATAGAGACTTTATCTGTGATTATTCAGGTATCATATTTTAAATATACAAAATTTAGATATGGAGCACCAATACATCATCACTTTGAAAAGAAAGGGTGGTCAGAAAATACAATAGTTATAAAATTTTGGATAATTTCTATCGTTTGTTCGATTTTTGCTTTAACTTTCTTATTATAGGAACTATGAAATATCCAGATTTCACATTAGAAAATACATTATCAGGAATTATAGCAGGAGTAGATGAAGTTGGAAGAGGTCCGCTTGCCGGTCCAGTGATATCTGCAGCTGTAATATTTACTGATAGAGATACGGTTATTTATGGAATAAACGACTCAAAAAAGCTAACCCCTAAGTGTAGGCAAGTTCTATACGAAAAAATAACGTCTGTTGCAAAATTTGGTATAGGAATGGCAAGTGTAGAGGAGATAGACTCATACAATATCTTGCAAGCAACAAAGCTTTCAATGAAACGTGCGCTGGTAAATTTAAATTTAGAACTAGATTATGTGTTAGTTGATGGTAATCAACCACCTGAAGTAACATGGCAAGTAAAATCTATAGTGAATGGTGATAGCTTAAGTATATCAATCGCAGCCGCTTCAATCGTTGCAAAAGTTACAAGAGATCGGCTTATGGAAGAATTGCATAATAAACATCCTCAATATAATTGGTATAAAAATAAAGGATATGGAACAAAAGAACACCTCAGCGCTATTGGCCTTCATGGAATTACGAAGCACCATAGAAAGAATTTTGCACCTATAAGAATACTATAGCCTTTAATCACTTACCTTTTTTGAAAGGTATGTTTTCATTAAACAGGCAGACTGTACTTGATCCGTTTCTTAAGGTAAATACCGAGCTTACTCTTTCAATTATCAGGTAGTCATCAACTGTACGAAAATTTATCAAGGACTCATATCCTGCAGAATCAACCATAAAAACTGCCGGGAAATCAGAGTTTATTTTATTAAATTGTAGATATGTAAATTTTCCGTCATCAAAAACCTTAATTGGTATTATTGATTGACTGCCTTTAACGTGCGAGATGGAATAGTTAAAATTCAAGCCTTTCTTTATAACCTCAATATCACTTATATCAGGGATAGTGGTGTGACTAGCTTGCTCTAGAATATCACCGTTACTCGTTGAATAAATTTCATCACTGTTGAACAGTGGATAAAGAAACCTTACTTCATATGCTAACTTTGGATCATCTAGCCCGTTTGCTTCTTCAGCATGAAACTCGAAATAATAAACTCTTTTATTGGTAATTATAGTTGCATTAGTATCGGCAATATCATCTATAGGCTTAATAAATAATCTATTACCTTGAGGAAGGAGTTGCCAACCGGTTGCATCACCCATTGAAAGACTCTCTATTACCTCCCCTGGCTCAAACAATATGCTGGATTGATAACCATAAAAGCCCGTGTACTTATGTATAGCCTGTGGATTATAATTCATTACCTTTATGTGGTTATCACCAGCTATTGGTCGTGGTTCCTGTTTTGCAAGTGCATCACCACCACAAAAAAATAATAGCGCAACAAACAGTAACCTAACCATAGTATCAAAATAAACTGATCTTTATTTTATCATTGATAGACATGTACTGCAACTGTTAAGCTATCCCAGTAGTAAGCGATAGAAAATGCAAGCTTCATAATAATTCATTACTGTTAAAATAGGTTGTGAGGTAAATTATGAATGGAATAATGAGCAGCTTTTCAGTGCTGTTCTTAGTAATAATATAGAAGAAGCTGAAAGATTAATAAACGCTGAAGCGAGTGTACATTCAGTAGATAAGCATGGGATGGCCCTTTACATCATGCTGCTCAGCGTGGCTATGTAGATCTAGCAGAGTATTTGATAAAAATAGGAACAGATGTCAACTCAGTAGATAATTTTGGAAATACCTCTTTACATTTAACTTCGCATAGCGGTTATATAAAAGATAATGGTGTGTGGGTCAATATAGAAGAGACTGCTAATTCCGTCATAAAAATACAGTGGAGTTGTTGCTTAAAAAAGGGCAAATATCAATGCAGCGAACCATCAGATGCAGACTCCTTTACATATTGCAGCAGAAGGAGGACATAGTTATTTGTTAGAGGAGCTGCTTAAAAAGGGAGCTGCTGTTAACTTAGCAGATGATGAGGGAAATACTCCACTTCATTGCGTTGGTGGTATGGGCGGCGGTGAAGACGATAAAGAAGTAATAAAACTTTTACTTAAAGCAGGGGCAAATATTAATTTAGTTAATAGAGAAGGAGATACTCCTTTAAGTAGTTATGATTTAAGAAGTAGTCATCTTATACCAATTCCCGCTATACAAGCAACGAATAGACAATAATGGAAAAAAAGCCATACTGAAGTAAGTAAAATAGCGAGGTTTAGATGGCATTAAGATCAAAATTATTGGATGAAAAAGTGGTAAAATCAGCAAAAGAGATGCTGAAGAGAGTAAGAAATAATGCGTATGTTGCAAAAAAACTAAATGCTGTAATTGCAGCAAAAAAGCACAGTATAACAGCTGTAGCAAAAATATGTTGCATTTCGAGAAAGGCAATTACTACATGGATAAAGCACATAAAATTTGGAAGAGAAGAAAAATTATTTGCTCCACTTCAACGCCGAGGAAAACCCCAATATTACTATTAGAGAAATGAGAATAAGAATCCAAGAAAGATTTGGTTTGAATATCAGCAAATCCGCAATACATCGTAATATGCAAAAAATGAAATTCTCATATATCACACCAACATAGTGGACAAGATAAAAACAAGCAAGAGGAGTTTTAAAAAAAACCTCAATGAAACTATTGTCATGCATTCTGAAAAAGAGCTATTTTTCTTCGATGAATCACGGTTTGGTACACATTCAAAAATTGGACATGGGTGGTTTAAAAAAGGCAGTAGGACACAGGTTAAGGTAAAATTAGGTAGGGAAAATTTTTATCTCTATAGTGCAGTTAATCTCAGAAATGGAGAGAATTTTAGCTTATTTGCACCAAACGTCAACACTGATTGTATAAATATATTCCTTGAACAGATGTCGCAATATTTAGGAATAAGAAAGGCTTTTCTCGTGATGGATTGCGCTAGTTGGAAAAAATTTAAAGGTACCTAAAAATATCGAAATTATATACCTACCACCATACTCACCTGACCTCAATCCTGTTGAGAGGTTTTGGTTATATATAAAACAGAACATTTTACGCAATAAAATCTACGATACAATTGTTCTGCTTGAATGTGCTTTGTGTAAATTTATTACCTCTCTTTCCCCTTCCACGGTTAAACAACTCTGCAATGCTTCTTATTTGGTTCATTAATTTGGTATTAGTGCAGATATAAAATTGATGATAGTTCACATTACAAAACTAAAAGCTGCTGGGTTGTTTATCAATCAGCGAAATATTCAATTTATGGATGAGTTAGTGAGGTTCTGGAGAGGAAGAAATAACAATTTCTTGCAGAATTTACCAAGGTGGTTTTCAAAATTTAACAAAGAGGTGTCAAAGCTCAAGAAAGAGAATAGTGTGCTATATACCTTTCTGAGAGAAAGTAACATTAATGTGCTAGTTAAAATGTGGGAAGAAAGCGAATATATAAGAAACAAATTTATTGGTAGAGATTTAAATAAGGAATTAAAAGAGATTTTAAAAGAACGGTATTCAAAATATGCTGACATTTTAATCAACAAAGCCGATGACATAAGAAGAAAAATATTTCTACATAATAATAAGCTACTACTTGATCCTTTGTCAGAACATTATCAATATAGCTTCAAAGATATGACGGTTACTGATATCAGAAATTTTTTTGACGTTCATAAAGAGGATTTTAGAAAAAAATCACAAATATCTCTAATTGACTTGATAGATCTAAGTGACGTAAGAAAAAACACTCCTATACTGAAAGTACAAGCATTTGTTGAGATTATTAGGAATGTAAAACCTAGCAGAAATCTTGATAATTCAAACGCTGAACAACTTCAAGCTATTGATAGAAAAATCCCTTAATTGTACATAGGCCAAGTTGGCTTATGTGTTCTTATTCTCACTTTGTAAACATGCCAATAATTTTATCCATTATTCCGCCCATATTTGCTTCAGCTTGAGTGTGTGCTATCTTACCACCGTGTGAAATTAATTTGGGATCTGCGCCAGGTGATATATTAACAAATTTACTACCAACAACTCCACTGCTAGTGATTAGGGCTGAGCTATCAACTGGGAGTTTTATATCCCTACTTATACACATGTCGATTCGTGCTATGTAGGTAGCTTTGTCGAGTGATACACCAGTTATGCTTCCGACTTCCACACCAGAGATCTTGACACTATCACCAACTCCTACACCGTTAGCATCAGTAAAAAGGCCATGTATTTTATAACAATCCTTATAGTTTTTCTTTATGTAAGATAATTTATCAATAGCAAAGAAGATAAGAAAAACAGTAAAAATTAATACAAATGAACCAGCAGTTATTTCAAGTATATTTGACCTTCGCATCTTTAGTTATTAGGATTCCAGCTTTCATAGTAATTTTTCACCTTTTGGTTTGGGTAGTATGCATCTTTTGTACCTGTTAAATTAGGAATTTTTCTTTTGTTATTATTCACTGGTACTGCATTATCAGTATAATGCAGCCATATATGCCATGCTGGAGGAATTGTTGTAGGCTCAGAAACATTGTCATATATTACCCATCTTTTTCCTTTACTTGATTCATAGTAAGAATTTCCGTTTTCGTCCCTTCCTATAAGTTCACCTTCTCTCCGCAATAGGCTCGTTACTGCATTATAAATTTTAGACAACATAAAGGTGTTAAAACAAAAAGTATTATATATACTAATACTTTAACGATGTATTAACAACAGTTTAATGCAATTACCAATTCTACAAGTTATTATACCAATAATTGCATCGATGTTCTGCTTTCTTACCAGGAAACATAGGGTGTCCTGGTTTATCTCTTTTTTTACAACGGCAGCTACTTTCTTTATTTCATTAATGTTGCTAGTGAAAACATACAATGGTGAAATTATAACTTATTATCTTGGAGATTGGGCTCCTCCATACGGAATAGAGTTGAGAATTGACATATTGAACTCCTTGATTCTAACTTTGGTGAATTTTATAGCGCTGATTAGTGTGCTTTATAGCTTTCATATTAATGAAAAAGAGATTAGCAAAAACAAAATCTCTGGTTTTTACTCTCTATTTCTACTGTGCCTAAGTGGATTACTTGGGATTTTAGTCACAAATGACATATTCAATCTTTATGTCTTTTTAGAAATTTCATCTCTTTCTTCTTATGTTTTAGTTTCAATGGGAAGGGATAAGAAAGCTTTAGTTGCAGCATTTGAATACCTCATTAGTGGTACTCTAGGAGCAACATTTTACTTGTTTGGCATCGGGCTTTTATACTCTATGACAGGAACGTTCAACATGCCTGACATGGCTGAAAGGATAGTGCCATTATATGATAATAACATCATAAGACTTGGTACAATGTTCATTTTTGTTGGTCTCTCAATTAAGATGGCCCTGTTTCCACTCAGCAAATGGTTGGTTAATGCTTATAGTGAAGCACCTAGTTTCATTAGCATATTATTTTCAGGCACAGTAACCAAAGTGATGCTATATGTTTTTATCAGAATCTTTTACAATGTTTTTCAGCAAAAATTTTTCTTACCACTAAGCAACGTGATGATCATCCTTGCGCTTTGTGCTGTTGTATTTGGATCAATATCTGCAATGATCGAAAAAGATATAAAAATACTGTTTGCTCACTCCAGTATCAGTCAGATTGGCTATATAATTTTAATGCTGGGTTTAAATTCAAAAGCAGGTTTGTTTTCAGCAGTTCTTCACATAGTAAATCATAGCATGATAAAAACGTCTTTATTCATGACTGCAGGGTGTATTTCTTATAAGTTTGGTATGACAAAAATAGAAAATTTATCAGGACTAAAAAAGTCAATGCCCTATACAACACTTGCATTTACTCTACTTAGTTTCGCATTAATCGGTGTACCTTTGACAAATGGCTTTGTAAGTAAGTGGTATATGATGAAAGCAATTATCGAATCTCATGCATGGATTTCCCTTGCAGTTTTTGCTGCTGGCTCTTTTCTTGCACTAATATATATGTGGAGGGTGGTAGAGAAAATGTATTTTGAAAATAGCGCAGCATCAAACGCTGGAATGACACTTAATGAGGTACCATTACTTATGCTCTTTTGTCTATTATTTATGGCAATTTTAACGGTAATAACTGGGATATATAGTAGTCCAATTCGGTTGGTAATTAATAAATTTGCTTTTTGATTTTCTTATGTTTTATTGTATCTCAAAGTCTGTAAAGTTTTTGCTGTGGATAAGCTGAAGAAGATTCACTTATTATTAGTCATTAACGTAATAGCTCTGTTTTGCGTTGGCATTGTTGTGCAATATTCTTCTGCTGGAGGAAAGTGGGCTCCATTTGCAATTCACCAATTGGTCATATTCTCTTTCTTCTTTTTGCTTGCTATAGCTATGTCATTTATAGAGCTAGATTTTTATTTGAAGCACGCTTATTTTTTTTACATAGTAGCAGTAATTGCGCTGTTAGCAGTAAATTTTTTTGGCTCGCATATAATGGGTGCAACGAGATGGATAAGAATTGGGTCAATTAGTTTACAACCATCAGAATTTGTAAAAGTGGGCTTAATACTTGCACTTGCTTGTTATTTTAATAAACAAAGTGTGTATAAAATGATGAAATTTCAAAGCTTATTTAAGCCACTTATAATTATTTTCTTACCTGTATTCCTTGTATTGAAGCAACCTAATTTAGGAACAGCTGTAATAATATTGTTTATAGGAGCATCAATTATATTCACAGCAATAATGGAAAGATCTCATTTAATAATTTTTGGAACTCTTGGCATTTTCGCAATACCAGCTATTTGGCCTTTTTTGCGCCCTTATCACAAGCAAAGGATATTATCATTTTTGGATTCATCAGTAGATCCACTTGGAATAGGTTATAATGCACAGCAATCTCAAATAGCTATTGGTTCAGGAGGTTTGTTTGGTAAGGGATTTGTTAATGGGAGTCAAACTCAACTTGGATTTTTGCCAGAGAAACGCACAGATTTTGCTTTTGCGGTACTTAGTGAGGAATGGGGGTTCTTAGGCAGCATGACTTTGATTTTACTCTATACCACATTCCTCGCTATAATATTCTCTATCGCTTACAGGTCAAAAAATTATTTTTCTAAGTTAATATCTATCGGGGTTTTCGCCTTTTTTGGTGCTCATTTCTTTATAAACATTGGAATGACAATAGGCCTTTTACCTATAATAGGTGACCCACTTCCATTTCTATCCTATGGCGGAAGCACAACTGCTGCGAGCTTAATATGTATAGGATTGCTACTTAGTTCCGTGGCATCATCATAAAGGACTTAAAGCTAAGTTTCCGATTTCACCCATAGAAAGAGCTTAGACAACCATCACTCTGCTAATGGTTAACGTCTTATTCTTCAATGAGAATCCCATTTTACGGTGCTTAAATCTATTCCCTCTTGTACCATTTCCAAAAGTGGGCTCATTTCTCTTAGCCGTCCAACATTTTTAGTAACAAGATCTGCTGCATATAGAACTTCATCTTTAGTTGTAAATCGGCCAAGGCCAAATCTAATTGATGAATGCTCAAGATCGTGGCCATTGTTTAGTGATCTTATGACATAAGAAGGCTCAAGGGATGCAGATGTGCATGCAGAACCAGAGCTTACTGCTAAATCCTTGATTGCCATGATAAGAGACTCACCCTCAACATAAGGAAAACTTAAGTTGAGGTTACCAGGAATCCTATTTTCATAGTCACCATTTAAAACAACATCAGGAAATGCTTCTTTTATTTTGTTGTACAAAATATCTCTCAATTCTTCTAATTTACTTGCTTCTGCTCCCATTTCTTCTTTAGCAATACGTGCCGCTTCACCAAAACCAACTGCAAGGGGAGTGGGAACTGTTCCAGAGCGCATGCCTCTCTCCTGTCCACCACCACTAATTAGTGGCGTCAACCTAACACGAGGATTTTTTCTACGGACATATAATGCACCTATTCCCATAGGTCCATAAATTTTATGGCTAGAAAGGCTCATAAGATCAATGTTCATTTCATTTACGTCTATTGGAACTTTTCCAAAGCTTTGGGCAGCGTCTGTATGAAAAAATATATTATGCTTTCTACACATTGCACCAATTTCTTTGACAGGTTGCATTACTCCGATTTCATTATTTGCCATCATCACTGAAATCAGAATTGTTTTATCAGTGATTGCCTTCTCAAGTTTCAACAAATCTATAATTCCGTTTTGCTTAACGGACAAATATGTAACTTTAAAGCCTTCATTTTCCAGATGTTGACAAGAATCTAAAACGCACTTATGCTCCGTGCAGACAGTTATTATATGATTTCCCTTATTCTTATAAAAATGAGCAACACCTTTGATAGCCATGTTATTTGATTCGGTTGCACCCGAGATAAAGACGATTTCTTTGCTGCCTGCATTCACTAAATCAGCAATGTGCTTCCTTGCTTTTTCTACTGCTTCCTCAGCTTTCCAACCAAATGAATGACTACGAGAGTGTGCATTACTAAACTCACCAAAATAAGCTATCATCACCTCCAAAACACGAGGATCTACTTTAGTAGTAGATTGATAATCGAGAAATATTGGTAATTTTATTTTAGTATCATGTATTTTCTTACTTTCAACATTCATAAAGCTACCAAAGAGACAAAATTTACAACTATTTAATAGCACTAAAGCTTAATTTTTTCAAGGTATAATCTTGCCTAAACGAAAGTTGTCAGCGCTCTCTCCTACGTTATTCCACTGTCCCTGTAATGTCATTTTCTATGATCAGTATTTATGCAGCTAGGTCGAATACGCGCTAGGCAAACCTACCAGCGCTAGCAGCTTCTTGACGCCCATCCATTAAGACTGCTACTCCATCAAATTTAGTACTGGGCTTTAACATCATATATGTAGCACCACCAACTGCTAGTGCTACTGCTATAACTGCAACCACTGCTATAGGTATTGCAATTGTTTCAGTTGCAAAAAGTACCGCTGCTATAGCAGTGCCTAATAATGCAGTTTTTACAGCGGTAGCAATCCCTTTATTAAATGCTTTCACAAAAGAACGTCCTCCTGCCTTTAATAGAACTTCTACGTTTTGACCCTTGGCATAATCTAAAGGGGTCATTCCATGTGTATTTACTGCATTAACATTTGCTCCTTTTTCGAGTAAAACATCTACTGTCTCTTTGTGACAATAAGAAACAGCATAATGTAAAGGAGTTCCATACAAATGTTGCGCATCAACATTTGCTCCTGCTTGGAGTAAAACCTCTACTATCTCTTTGTGATCTTTATGAACAGCATTGTGTAATGGGGTAAACCCATGTTCATTCCTTTCATCAATTTTAATTCCTTCGATCTTTAATAGAGCTTCTACTGTTCCTATATGGCCATGTTTAGCTGCTAAATTTAATACAGGAGTCCAACCTTTTCCACTCTTATCGCTAATGTTTGATCCTGATGATATTAGAACATCCAACACATTTGCATAGCCTGCCTCAGCAGCTATCCTTGATAACGTAAACTTTAAATATTTAGGATGATCTGAGGTAAATTCATGATTTATATCGAATTTCTCATCAATCCATTCTTTATGTAAATCTTGATCCTGCCTCTCTAGTTCTTCTTGTATTTTCTCAATTATGTTATCTTTATTAAAATCTTGCTTATCGTTAATTACATTCAATGCTTTTTTCAGTGTTTCATATCCTTTTGCCATAACTTTACCTTTAAACTAGAGTAAAATATCTAACTATCACATATTATACTAGAAAAGTCCCAATAACAATTTAGACTCTGGATTATTTTCAGTCTTATGATTTAAGAATATTACTTCTACTCCTGCTTTTTCAAATTCATCAAGTAATATCATTTGATGTGCAGATTTTCTTGATAGTCGGTCAGGTGAATGAATATAAATTTTATCAATTTGATCTTCTCCTACTTTATCACGTAATGCATCTAAACCTTCACGTTCTAAACTCCACCCACTAAGCCCATCATCCTTAAATTCATACTCATTCAATAACTCATGCTTATCTGCAGCAATTCTATGCTTGAGCTCGGCAATTTGACTCTCTATTGTATTGTTCTGCGCTTGACTCTTCGATGAAACTCTTGCATATAAGGCCACTGTTATCATTTTTCTTTATCTCCTTTTCGTTGTTTCTTTTTACCGCATACCTTAGTAACAGCTCATAGGCGTCTGCTAGATGTTGTTCCGCTAATTCATCTGGCTCGTATCGGCAAGTTAATGTTCTTTTTCTCATAGTTTCTCCTGCAAATGTTTTTGTAGTGCAAGGAGCCTTACCACTCCTTTTTTCCATCAATCCATTTACTCTTATGAAAAAGACCAACTTTTATCAGCTACAGCCTTCAAATTTAGTCTAGCCCTTCCTTTGCCAACTACTGTTGCGCTTTCTGATACGACTCTTATTTTTTTAACAAACTTTCCATTTTCTCTGTTTCTTTCTTCAATACTTCAGTTACTTCTTTACTATTTTTCGCATAATCTATTGCTGTCATCCCACATTCATCCTCT
>DWPD01000027.1:0-15329 GCA_018251475.1 Euphyes dion | reverse complement strand
TAATTTCAAATTGTTATTCGTTACCTTTTTTTTTATTTGCGTACCAGATAGTATTTAAAATTAAATTGTCTTGTGCCGTGAACGCCTGACGCAAACTTATTACTATACTTATCACGGCAAAGTTATTACTATACGTTATGTCCTTACGGCAATTGGCAGAATGGTATGTATATTCATTATTACACGTCTTGGAGTCAAACTGTGTGGTGTTTTTTTTCTCAATCAAGAGCCCTTGACAAAGTTCACAATTAAATACCTGATCATCATCAGCGGCAACATTGGTCACTTCAGCCGGATTGGTTGCGAGTAGTCGTTGAGAAATTTATGCGCGTTTGGGACTAATAACTGGAAATTAGAAGTTTAACCAGAGGTCATTGGAAGGTTAACCGCGTGGCGTGGAGGAAACTTTGAAGAAAAGGCCAAAAGTTGAACTTTATTATGGTACTGGTGTTCCATTGATTTCCACCCAACACTCTAATAAGGTATTGTAAGTGTTTTGTATAAAAACTTCTTTTGTGAACAAGGTTGGTGAATATTTATTTACCTAATTACTTTTAACTATTAGTTTAACGAGTAGTAGTTCATTTTGTTGATAATGTTAGAAGTGATTAGTAATTGATAATTTTTATTAGTTTAAGTAAATATTGTTTATTGTATTTCATCTACACAGTTTGTTAAAGTTATAATTTGCATCTAAGGATATTTCAAGTTGGTATTGAAAAATATAAGATACATACAAAGCTTCTTAAACAAAAAAGTGATTGATCAAGTTGGTGTTAAAATAGTAATTAATTAAGTAATTTAGTAGGGGTTAGGCCATAAAGTGTAAGAATAGATAATTGTTGTTTCTATTTTTTATTATTTGTATTACAGAACAGTACATAGGAACATAATTAGTAAACACATATTTAGACGTTTGTACTAATTAGCTATTATTATATAAATTCCAGGTTGACTATACATCAGCCTCGCAAGATGACGCAAGAAATAAAACTTATTCGTCAGCGTGCGGCGTACAAGGGGCAATTAACGTCATTTGCAAATTATATCAACGAATTGGATACTTCTTCTCTAAACACCTTCGAGATTGACGAATTGCAGTTGCGGATTTCGAGAATGGAAAAAATGTTCGATCGGTTTGAGGAGGTACAGTTGTCTTTAGAGTGCTTAGTAGATGAAACTGAATCTCACGTATTAGAACGTAGCGAATTTGAAAAATTGTACTACAAGTTGCTGTCGCAGGCACGTAAAATTCTTAATGATTGTAGGAGGGCTGAGAGTGTTGCGACTGAGGTAAGTTTACGTCGCTCATGCGCCCACAACAACATTAAGTTGCCTACCATTCAGTTGCCAAAATTTAGCGGCTCATATGACAACTGGTTGGAGTTTCACGACACCTTTTGCAGCCTCATTCACGAGAATGACGATATAGACAACATAAATAAATTCCATTATTTGAGGGCTTCGTTGGAGGGATCTGCTGCGGTAGTTATTCAATCCATTGAGTTCTCATCAGACAACTATTCAATAGCCTGGCAGATACTATGCGATCGCTATGAAAATAAAAGGTTGTTAATTCATAATCACGTTTCTGCTATATTTAATTTAGAAGTCATAACAAGAGAGTCGTCAGCTAACTTAAAACGTCTTTTAGATCAAACGAATAAACACTTACGGGCGTTAGAAACCCTGGGAGAACCAACTAAACACTGGGATACGCTTCTCATTTATATAATCACACACAAACTTGATAGCAAGACGTATCGGGAATGGGAACAGTCTGTCAAGCAAGATAGGAAAATAACTTTTAATATATTCCTTTCATTTATTAAAAATAGAGCAGATCTATTAGAAACGATTGAATTGTCGACATACTCGAATAAACTTCATACTAATTTAACTTCATCTAACGTTAACAAGTCTGGAAATAAGTTAAAAACTTTGGTTTCTGTGTCTGAAAATAATTGTCATAATAAAAGTAATTCAGATTCGAAACGTTGCCCTAAGTGTAATAGCGATCATAAATTAATTAATTGCCCTCAGTTCTTATCGCTCACTAATGAATCTCGATTAAAATTACTGCCCGAGTACAAGGTATGTTTTAATTGTTTACAGTCCGGACATTATGCTAATCATTGCAAGAAGACAGGTTGTAAGGTTTGTCGGCGCAAACACAATACACTGGTGCACGTCTCGGACCGTAGTAACAAACCGGTTTCGGCTATCACGAGTGCAGCGTCTATTAAATCAGAAAATAACAACATCGAACATTCTATTGCGCGTGCGCAGGTACCGCTGCTACCGGCACAGCCATCGCCCGAGTCGAGCGCTCGCCTATCACTGTCTGCCAGCGTCGCTGCGCCGCCTTATACTCAAACCGGAGATGATGTGTTGTTGTCCACTGCGTTAATTAAGGTATTCGGGAAGGATAGTAAACAATATGTCGCCCGTGCATTATTAGACAGCGGAAGTACGACATGCTTAATGAGTGAGGCATTTTATGAGAAGTTAGGGTTGCCTATTAATAAAATTAATAATTCTATTTTAGGCATTAATAATATTACGTCACGAATTACTAAATCGTGTTGTTTACAAATAAAGTCGTTAGATGATAATTATTCGACCAAAATACAGTGCCTTATTTTGCCATTGATTACAAATAATACACCATGTAAACAAATAGATTTGTCAGTTATAAACATTCCATCTGATGTTTGTCTTGAAGATCCACACTTTCATAAGCCTGCCGCGATCGACATATTGATTGGTGCGGACGTGTTTTGGGACATTTTAGGAACACAAAGGCTTAAGCTAGGAGACGGATTACCGGTACTCTGTGATACGAAACTAGGTTGGCTCGTATCAGGTCCCATCAACGGTGGCCATGTATCGTCGTCTCAAGCTCTCTGTAATTTTACGAACTTAAATATCCGACGTGATGAGGATGTTCATGACATTCAACACCAACTAACAAAATTTTGGCAGCTCGAGGAGGTAAGTAGCGACTTTCAGTATTCTCCGGAGGAAAAGGCATGTGAGAAACATTTCGAAAGAAACACCACTCGCTTAGACAATGGTCGATTTTGTGTTAGAATCCCTCTCAAACAGCCATCTGAGTTACTTGGGGATTCTTTGTCAAAGGCGAAACAGTGTTTTCTTTCATTAGAGAAAAAACTTAACGCAAATCCGAAACTCTTCGAGATGTATAGAGATTTCATGTTGAAGTATGAATGTTTGGGTCACATGACTGAATGTGCAAACATCATTTCGAATCATCATGTGCATTATATTCCTCATCACGGGATCTTACGTCAGTGTAGTTCTACTACAAAGTTAAGAGTAGTTTTTAACGCAAGCAGTCCTACTACCACAAACGTATCGTTCAACCAAATTCAAATGGTTGGGCCAGTGGTGCAAGACGACTTGCTATCCATTCTGCTGCGGTTTAGACAACACAAATATGTCATCGCAGCTGACGTAGAAAAAATGTATCGTCAGGTGTGTGTACATCCAGATGATCGTCATCTACAACAAATTATCTGGCGCCATAATCCGTCGGATCCTCTTAAGGCTTACCAGCTGAACACCGTCACGTACGGCACGGCAAGCGCTCCGTATCTTGCAACGAGGTGTATGAAGCAGCTAGGACTGGAGTCCACTGACAAGAAAGATGCCGATGCTATTATCCATGACTGTTATGTTGATGATCTATTAACTGGTGGAGACGACTTAGAAGAAGTTCTCAGTTTACGTCACGGGGTGACTTCCACATTGGCTTCAGCTCAAATGAGTTTGAGAAAATGGAAGTCGAATGAGCCTCGGCTACTTCCTAAGCCTGAATCTTCACAGTCTTCTTTGGATTTAAACATCGGCGCTTCTGAACCTAGTAAAACTTTGGGACTTGGGTGGTTACCCAAATTTGATGAGTTGTGTTTTCCAAACGGTTTGACTACTAGTGGAAACACGAAGCGAGATATATTATCAGTAATCGCACAGATTTTTGATCCCCTTGGCTTATTGGCTCCTTGTGTTGTTGTGATGAAGATTTTACTCCAACAATTATGGTTCGAAAGGTTATCCTGGGATGATAAATTGCCGCCTGAAATTAACAAATTGTGGCTTGAGATAATGGTTACTTACCTTGCTTAAATAATATTCAGGTCCCACGACATGTTGTTTGTGACTCACCACAATTCATAGAATTTCACATTTTTTCTGACGCTTCCGAACGTGCATACGGCGCGTGTCTATATGTGCGTAGTATCAACGGTGAAGGTGAGGTGTTAGTGCGCCTTCTACTGGCCAAGAGTCGAGTGGCCCCACTTAAGCCCACCACAATCCCCAGACTTGAGTTGTGTGGTGCGTTAACAGGAACTCGTCTCTATGAAAAGGCAATTACTTCCTTACGAATCACAAATGTTCGCACTGTATTTTGGGTGGATTCGTCGATAGTTTTAGCTTGGCTGAAAACGTTGCCTAGTAAGTTACAGCCCTTTGTAAGAAACAGGGTGGCAGACATTTTAGATAAAACTGCTAACTGTCAGTGAAGGCACGTTAGTACTGCAGATAACCCTGCGGATTACATATCTCGCGGTGTAGACATCAAATCCATTGCTACCCTAAGCAAGTGGTGGTCAGGTCCATCTTTCCTTTATGAAGACGCTTCATTATGGCCATCAAATCAATTCTCTATTAATAACGACGCTTTACCGGAATTGAAATCGAGTAATATTTCCTTATATAGTCATATAGATAAAAAATATAATAATGAATTCATTGATTTTAATAGATTTTCAAATTTCTTGAGACTCAATCGTACTGTCGCATTTATGTTAAGATTTATCAAACGTTGTAGGAAGGAGTCATGTACTGGTCCTTTACGTACTGACGAACTACAATCTGCATTAAATGTGATTATTAGGCAATCACAATACGAATCCTTTCCTGAGTATAAACTACTGAGTAATAATCAACAATTACCTAAGAAAAGTCCACTGTTGAAATTTAATGTTTTTTTGGATGACAATAAAATAATGCATGTGGGAGGCCGTTTATCAAATACTAACTATTCATACGAAAAGAAACATCCAATTTTATTACAGTCCGCTCATAGGTTCACTAAGTTATTATTTGATTTTGAACATCGACGCTTATTGCACGCTGGGCCACAATTATTATTGTCTTCTATTAGAGAAACGTACTGGCCGATTAGAGGTCGTAATTTAGCAAGGCATTGCTGTCGTCTTTGTATCTTGTGTTGCCGAATGAAAGGTCAAACAGTAACGCCTATTATGGGTAATTTGCCGCAGCAGCGCCTTCTAGCAGGGTTTCCTTTTGAGAATATTGGTTTGGACTACGCAGGTCCTATCCAGGCAGCTTCCCGCCAAGGTCGGGGATGTAAATTAGTTAAGGTTTATATCGCTATTTTTGTGTGCTTCACTACAAGGGCGATTCATTTGGAGCTGGTAGGCGACCTAAGTAGTAATACATTTTTAATGGCATTGCGTAGATTTATCTCTCGCAGAGGCAAACCTACAAATATTTATTCGGACAATGGTACCTCTTTTGTAGGCGCGTACAACGAAATTTCAAAATTCCTAAAGAATAACCGCAATTCGTTAACCGAAGGTATGGCTAATCAGGGAATTAATTTCCATTTTATACCTGCATATTCTCCTCATTTTGCTGGGCTTGCGGAGGCTGGTGTGAAGTCAACGAAGCATCATTTAGTAAGAGTGTTGGGCAATTGTCATCTAACATATGAGGAACTTTCTACGACGCTAGTTCAAATTGAGGCCATCTTGAACTCCAGACCGTTAACTCCTCTCTCTTCAGACCCAGAAGATTTGATGCCCTTGACCCCTGGACATTTTATAATTGGGCGTCCATTGACCTCTCTGCCGGCACCGGACTATCAAAACCACTCCACAAATATGTTGACCAGGTTCCAGCGTATTGAACAGTTACGCCAGCACTTTTGGATCCGGTGGAGCAAGGAGTATGTGTCAGAACTCCAGGTTCGTACGAAGTGGCGCTCCAGCAAAGGTGCAACACTGAAGCTGAATACACTGGTCCTTCTAAAGGAAGATCATATGCCACCATTGAAGTGGAAGCTTGGTCGAATCATTGCGGTGTACCCGGGCACTGATGGAGTTACCAGGGTTGCTGATGTCAAGACTTCCAATGGCATCCTTCGAAGAACGTTTGGGAAGATTTGTCCCCTACCCGACGTGGATGATTTGGGTTGAAAGCCATGCTTTCAACGCCCGGGGGCATGTTTAGGATAATTTCAAATTGTTATTCGTTACCTTTTTTTTTATTTGCGTACCAGATAGTATTTAAAATTAAATTGTCTTGTGCCGTGAACGCCTGACGCAAACTTATTACTATACTTATCACGGCAAAGTTATTACTATACGTTATGTCCTTACGGCAATTGGCAGAATGGTATGTATATTCATTATTACACGTCTTGGAGTCAAACTGTGTGGTGTTTTTTTTCTCAATCAAGAGCCCTTGACAAAGTTCACAATTAAATACCTGATCATCATCAGCGGCAACACCCAGGTTTCATGGAATCTTATCAAGAACACAGTTTTTCTCAACAATAAAATAACTTCAACAATAAGTAACACCGGTCTTCATCATTCATGCGCACGGGTTATGCATACGTTATTTGTATTGCTTTTATACTTAGAAATAAGAATAAGAAAAAAAATGTTCTGAATTTGCTTTTATGAGTACAAAAGGGAAAATTTAAAATCAATGAAAATACATAAAAAATTGACATTGTGACTTATGTATGTAAACTTTGTGACTGTAACAGAACCTTATTATTAATGCCACTTCAAAATTAAAAGTTTAACTTCATTTGATTTTTATAAAATTGTATTGTAATAATTTTGGTGTGTTGTGGCCGACCCGCTAAATAAAATACCCGAATTGTAGTGTGTGTTTTTTATTTATCCTGATTTAACCTGGATCTCTTACCTATTACCGTACCTTACTTGTTAAACGAGGTAACGACGTCAAATGCTATAAGAATAAATTATACTCTTTATCTTTATTAATATTCGTATCTTGGGCGACTCCCTGAATTATTTACAATATCAGTTTGGAAAAACCGTTTCACAAAAAACCCAAGCTCCCGCGATTGATATGATCATTAATTATTTTTCTATCTACATTTTAGGGTTCATTGCTTTGAACTTATTCGCAACAAATCCCTCGAGGGATGCAGAAAGTGTGCATAAAATATTAAAATCAAATTAGAGACCTTGGTGCACAGAGTTTTTATTATTGTCTTTCCTGTAATTTGACTTGACCCAAGTTCAGGAATTTATAGAAAAGAAAAATATCATTCCAAAATTCCAATCCGGTTTTCGGAGAGGTTATGGTACTGAACTGCCCTCTCACATGTTACAGACGACCTGACTGAAGCTTCCGACATGGGGCAGAGTAGTATACTAGTGCTTTTGGACTACTCCCGCGCGTTTGACTGTTTGCAGCCGGAGTTAATTTTGGAGAAGCTATTGCATTATGGGCTTTCAAAGGATACCTGCCTCTGGTTTAAGACATTCCTAATGGACTGCTAGCAAATGGTTGAAACCGAAGGCAAAAATGGAGATAAGCTATACTCTACACTAACGCCTCTGGAAAAAGGTGTTCCGCAAGGGTCTTTATTGAGTCCACTTTTGTTCTCCATTTTCAAAGCTCACTTACATAAGCACATAAAATATTGCAAGTACCACCAATTTGCTGACGATACGCAACTATATTATTCATTTAGCAATAAAGATACACAAGAAGCTTTCAGTAGAATCAACGAAGATCTTAAAAATTTCCATGCCTGGTCTCAAAACAATTTCTTGGCCCTAAACCACACCAAATTGCAAATGATGATGATAGTTACGAAATCTCAAATTAAAGCAGTTCTATGAAGTAACCTAGATATAAAAATTAACGACACTGTCCTTGAGCGGGTTCCGTCAGCCCGTAATCTCGGAGTTATCTTAGATGTTGAGCAAAAATATTCCGAACATGTAAATAAGATCAGAACAGCAAATTTCAAACTTAAAGCGCTATTCAAAATCAGAGGTTATATTAAGGAAGAGCTAAGAGTTTTTATTTTTCACTCGTTTTTTTAATCATAAGCCGACAAGTGTTGTACCATTTTAGAGTCCAGATTAAAGGCGCCAACTTTTGATGGCACTTGCCAAGGAGCTCTAGTACGTTTTTTTTTAAGTAGGCCCTGTCAAAGTCGACAAATCTTAAAAATTTTAAATTCATAGTTCGACAGAAAATCATATTTCTAGGAAACTTGGAGCAATTGTGTCATTATCTTTGATTGTAATTACAGATGTCTTTTAGGGTTATAGAACAAAAATACTAAACATTAACCACAGTAACCGAAAATGGTTACAATACTGTAACCATCATACCGTAACCATCTGTAGTCATACGACTAAAATGCTTTTAAATTTTTTTTTAAATGCACATTATTTTCAAAAAACATGGGATGGATTTTTTTTCCATGATTTTTTCCCATGACTGCATCTATCCCATCACCCGATTACTTAACGTTGAGTTCTGTGACAATCTGTACATTATATATTTGAGATTCTCAGTGCACACAATACATGTATATGTATATACATTTTTATACTTATAAGTCAAAGTTTTTATCTTATTTACTTAACTTCAGGATAATATTCTGTAGTAGAGAGTTCGGGAAACCTCAGAGCGAGAGTCTAACTCGCATTTGATTGAACCAAATTTTATTTTCTTTAAAAGTTCCTTAACTTGCAAAATTAACAATCGATCTAATCCAAAACCTATGGTTAGAAGATCGAAACCTTAAAATTATATCGAAAAAAAATTTTTGGTTTGTTTATTTATAAATTTTGGATTGGACTGATTTATTTCCGGCGTAAATCTACTTAGGTCTTAGAGCATTTAACTTAGGTAGATTTTAAGAAGTATTCATTATAATTTATTGCTATACCTCATCTTTACTACTGTTTGATCTTGCCAGTTGCAAAAATATACTAGCCCATATGAAATATTGTTCAAGTCAAGATTTTAACTCATTTTATGTGAACAGAATTTTAGTGAATTGTTATGATTTAGTAAGCATTAGTGCGGTAAAATATTCAACTGATTTCAAATTTTTGAAGCGAAAAGCTTTAAAA
The DNA here is from genome assembly GCA_018251475.1 of Euphyes dion. Lineage (NCBI taxonomy): Eukaryota > Metazoa > Arthropoda > Insecta > Lepidoptera > Hesperiidae > Euphyes > Euphyes dion. Next base: position 6,138 of record DWPD01000027.1, on the reverse strand, counting down.
ACTGTGTTAAGAAAAATAAAATCCACTGAACCCACAAAACTTAACTAACCTGTAAGACACATAATCTTTGTGTAACCCATAGGTTATCATACAAAAGTAATAACAATAATTATAACATAACAATAATGAATGATGCAGAGAAATAGTATAAATATGTTTCCGACGGGTTCTCCTTACTTACACTGTGTTCGACAGAAGATGGCTAACTACTGCATTTTGTTGGCACTGCTCTTCGTAGGAGGGTTCGGTGAGTTGTTGTTCTCATTCTTCTTTACAAAATTATGCTGCGCTAAGTGCTCATAAGCCCACCTTCTGATTCGCAAGAAATTACGAATATGATAGGAACAATATCAATATTTAGGGAAAATCGTTTAGCGGTTATCCATTTTTATCCACCATTTTATTACCAAACCTAACAGATGTCGTCACTTTGGGACAAACTTAAATTCTAAAAATATCATTCATCAGGTTCATAATATCGCAATCGAACTTACACAAAAACTTTATCAAAATCCGTCCAACTGCGTAGGGGGATTTCAAGAATAAGTGTTAGGAAAACCTTCGTACATAAAATCACTCCGTCTCTGTGGTACACCTCTTATTTATTATTTCATAATATTCGGTGCCTAGTCCATGGACCAAATTCTAATTAAGGGAGTAATATATTTAACATTTATGTTACATTAAGTGTTCAAAGCTAATGGTCTAAGAGCTAGCAACGTTTGACAGGTGGAATTTTAAGAAAGCTGATTATATAATATATTATTTCCTATGCTCCCTCGAGCAGCGTGGTGGCTGTCTGGCTGCCGGGACCCGTTGCGTTCATTACTGCGCATCACATCTTTACTTGTGAAAAGATTGAATTTCAAATTATTATAAGAATATTTCTTTTGTTACCAATAACTTGTAGACTCTATTAGAAACATGGATTACTAATTGCCAGACATTTGTCTCATTGATAATTATGCGCCAGACGCATTTTTTAATGAAAGAAAAAAAAAATTTTAAACTATTTTAGGATGTCTGTAATTTTTATATTATTTTATTTACAGCTAAATAAATTCAAAATTAATGCGCCTGACATTAATTCGGTTGTTGTTGTTGACAGCCACCACGCTAGTCAAGGGAGCATAGGGAATAATATATTAAAATATCAGCTTTCTTAACATACTTGTTATTTCGACGTTGCTAGCTCTTGTACCATAATGTGGTCTTTAGCCACAGTACGTAATAATAATAATAATAATAATTTAAGCCTTTATTCAGATACATTTTTATATATTATTATTTAAGTAATTTCTGACTCCGATGAGTCGATCGAGTAGACCGACGTCTTTGGTCTGTTTGTACTAATTTGACAAAGGCCTGTTCCATTTCTTTCCACTCTTGTCTGTTCATAACTTTCCTAGTCCATGTTTTCCCTGCTCTCTCCGTTATTTCGTCTTTCCATCTTCTAAACTGTCTACCTCGTTTTCTTTTACTATCTCTTGGATACCAAAATACAAAGGTTTTGTTCCATTTTTCGTTGCCTCTCATCATATGTCCTGTTCATTTCCACTTAAGTTTTCTTATTCTCGTTGTTGCGATATTTATTTTAGTAAATTTCCTGATAGTTTGTCTCTTATTTTGTCCATTTTTTTATATTCAGCATGCTCTTTTCCATTGCTCTCTGACAAGTTTCCAGTTTTGTGTTTTGAGCTTTTGTGAGCGCCCAGGTTTGGCAGTCATATGTTAACCGTAGTACTGGTAGTACGCAAGTGTTGTATAATTTCGACTTGACGCAGATCTTCATTTCTGGGTTTTTCATTACTTCCTTTAGCTGCCAGTAATATTTCCGTGCATTCCCAATTCTAGTATCTATTTCTTTTGACATTATATCGGTGGTAGAGATTTGTTGGCCTAGTTAAGTGTATTCTTTCACATACTCTATCGGCTGGCCGTTTATGACAATAGAATCTGCAGTTGCATTTGTCAAAGCTTTAGTTTTCATCGTTAGACCCACTATGCGACTCTCCCTTTCTAAATCTGTGAGCATGTTTTTTAGATTTTCTTTTGTTTGTTAGTCATAGTACCTGCTAAGCAGATTTTTTTTCATTTATGTCCCTATTTTAATAATTCATCATAGCTTTTAAGAAAAGAAAAAGACGTCAACCCATGAATGGCTCACTACTGAGCACAGATCTCTCCTGATAACTGAGAAGGCCTAGAGCATATTAAACCACGCTGCTCCAGTACGGATTGTTGGAGGGGTTATTAGGCAAACCAAGTGTCAGATGTTTTTATGCCACCCGAAGGCTTCCGTCATGGCTTAACGACTCCTATCTACTGATAACAACCGGGACAGACTAATTTACGTGCCCTCCAAAGCATGGAAGTGCTCAAGAAATTTTGCTGACCGTGTTCTCCCATTAAAGTACAGTCAGTAATGATCCATTAGGATCCAGGATCAATCCAGTCAGTTTGTCGGTCACTAAGGATCCATGCAAGCCGCCGGGTCAGGAGCGTTCAACTTCACTTCAAAAATAGGTAATTGAATATTGTTGTTCCAGCATCGCCCACGCCTCAAAATGACGGCCCTGACCTCGACGAGAACATGTCCGTCTTCTTCAATGATACAGTGCATGATCCTAGTGGATTTATTGTCGGTGGTACCGTAGCACATGAGGGTTCATATCCTTGGATGGTAGCTCTGACCTACGGAACAGTTCGCACCTACCTCTGCGGAGGGTCTGTCATCTCTACAAGACATGTGCTTACCGCTGCCCATTGTATAGCTGCTGTTGTATCTGGAAACATGCTTGATCCGTAAGTGTTACATGTTAATTACAGTTGTGTGTTACAATTAGTGATGTGCCGGATCGTTAAAAATGTATATCCGCGGATACGGATCCGAATATTTGGTGTCAATATCCGCGGATACGGATACGAATGTTCATTTCCTTACTCAATTGGTGTCAGCGCGCGAAACCTTTACCATTACTTAATTTCAATTATAATTAATATTTTTTTCAAGCTCCTGTAATATTCACTGTGTTTCCTCGTATAATCTAATTTTTACACTTTATATGGTAAGTAGTACCAACTAGGTACGCAGTATTAATATACTTAATTCGAATAATCATTCAATTAGAATTTATTTTTGGTTTTCTCATCATCTCATAGTTATAAAAGTGATCTTATAACTTATAACTTTCTATTATTATGATCTTATTACAATTATAAAAAAGATTTAAGTTTTGGTTTTCTCATTTTCTTATATTTATAAAAGTGATGTTATACTTATAATTTCTATAATATTGATCTTAGTATAAAGATAGTTGTACTCCACCAGTCCGCACTGGAGCAGCGTGGTTGAGTATGCTCTAGTCCTCCTCAGATGTGAGGAGAGACCGTGCTCAGTAGTGGGCCATAAATATAGTTGATTAGTACCTTTGATTAATGTACTATTGGTATAGTAACTTAATACGATAAATGTTTGCAATATAAAGGTGCCAAATATTTGATTTTAAGAATTAAAAAATACTTGAATGGAATTTAATAGTTTTTTACATCTACCTAAATACCTATATATAGCATTTCATCCAGCAATCATTTATATACTAGATTCACAATCCCATACAAAAGTTGCCTACAAAACTGTCCCGATTCGGGCTTCTCTCTCTGTCTAGAAGAAATAAAATACAATAATGCAATTTAAACCTTATATTTATTCAATAAAAGTTGTATTCACATTCACGTGTATCATGTTGTATTTGTGTGCGTCGAAAGAAATATGTTTTATGACTGTAGTTACAAACGAATTCTCCCTTTGGAAACAAAAATTAGTGGAGTCGAACACTGTTATTTTTTATACGTTTAATGAATAAAATAATTATGAAAATAATGACCATAATTATTATTTACCTGAAAGTAGGTTTTCTAATAGGGAACGATATTAATAATTTATCAATAAAACTTGCTATATTAAATTTAAATATTAATTTATAAGAAATATTAATATTTAATTACATATTTATTAATTATTCAAATTCAAAATCATTTAAATGTATCAAGGATACATTTATGCACATATTTTTTAAATCTACTCCCGTTTCGAAAAGGTGCTTTGATATGGAGGAGAAGATACGGGGAAAGAAATTTCAAGTAGGTACTATTCTAGGTACCGCTGTTTTATATAGCCTGTTTCTTCCTGTATTAGTTTGATAGATGTCGTTTTGTAAAAGTGGTTCGAACATATTACGCTACCGCGGGTCGGTTTGAAAAATTCTTCACTTCTTTGACGTGCTGTAACAGATATGTATTTTTCACACCGAACCGGATCTTGAGGAAACCTTAACCAAACAAATATAACAAAATAAATAAATGTCTGAACAGAATTAAAAAAAAACCAAATAAATGTTTAATATTTTACAACAAAAAACGAATATAAGGACTCTCCAACATTTTTTTTGTTCCGTTTGTCTACACGTAAGCGAGTAACTTCATAGTATATTTCTTTACTCTGTTTCTAGCGCCACCTATACTACCGGCACTAATTTTAGTTGCCAATTGGTACTATCGTTTACTAGATGGCAATGCTAGACTGACGGATTATCTTTAAAGATTACGTATTATGATTATTTGGGCTCATGAAAGTAATACAATAAATGTTATTCTCATCTTGCGATGTTAATAGTAGAGCCGTTACACATAAACTTTAACTTTAATTTGTGGGTTGGGTGACAAATCATCGTAAAATATAGTTAAAGCGCCATCTATGGAATCCCTGTAAAAATACTTTGAGAACGACGACATCTAGCTCTAAAATACAGAATAATCTATTGGTTGTTCGGAAGAAATCATAACATAAAAATGGTTTTTACATGGATTTATTGAATAAATAATGGTATTTATAATACAATGACATTAATTATAAATTCACAATATTAATACTCATTGAAAATAAGAAATACCATCCTTTTTTAACACCCTGGAGGTGTGATTTTTACAATTTTTACGAGAGCACCGAGACATGTTGTTCGCTCGAGCTGCCATACACGACTGTGTCAGCGTAAATTGTGTCACGTGCGAAACCGCCCATATTGGTGGGTTTTTGGTTAGGACGCTTTTTGACCGCCGATTGTGCATCTAGTGTATAAATGATCGCTGACTATAATATTTTAATTTGATTTGATTTATAGACTATACTTTAAATACAAAAATTAATTAATCCCTCTTCAAAATATTTAATATAGTTGAAAATGTCAGAAAAAGTCAAGATACCTGTCAATGTCATTGTATATTTTTAACAGTTACCTCTTGTGTTTCCAGTTGGCCTTCCAGCAATACTTCCCGCTGAACAGGCCTCCCCCGAAGAAGAAGTTACAATTGGTCTCTGAGCCGGAGTTATCTAACGAGGCATCCTCACTACGTGCTGTCAGAGGACTTGCAATCGGTGTTATTACATTCCAGGTTCTAAAAGAAATGTTACAAAACAACATATTTATCATAAGTTCGTTATAAAGTTATTATAAAGACATATTCTAGTACAGTGGTTCCCAAAAATATCCTCATTGGTCGTCTTGGAGACCTTTTATAACCATGGGTGGCAAGGACGAAGGTAAAAGTCCAAAGTTCCAAGTTTATGAAATATCTGTTAACGACCAGACTAGGCACTCAATGGTCAGTAGTCATTAGTACATGGATATAGGTAACATCAAAACTATTACCAATATTGTAGTCTAAAAAAGAAGTATGAGGAAAGAAAGTATTTTCTCCCACGTAACCCACGTTTCTAGTCTGAACATCACAAGTCTTTAGACATCTGAGTCAAGGAAAAGCAAGAGGAACTAGAGGTGGTTGTTGAGTAGTACACGGGGTTGGGACTTACATAGGATAAACTTTGTGACACACTGATTTTTATGCGGGCAAAGCCGCGGGCACAGTTATTACGCAATAACTCCAAAAGTCAACTGTAAAGAGAACTGTTGTTTGGTCATACCGTTTGATGATCCCGTAGCCTAGTTGGTAGTGACCCTGCCTGCGAAGCGAGGGGTCTCGGGTTCGATTCCCGGCCGGGGCTGACATTTATGTGACAGATAAATGTTTGTTCTCGGGTCATGGGTGTTAGTGACGTGATTGTTTGTGTTGTCTATGCCA
>DWPD01000026.1:0-15462 GCA_018251475.1 Euphyes dion | reverse complement strand
CTTTAACACCAAAAGAAGAAAGAATTCTAAGGATGCGCTTTGGCCTTGGTAAAGATGGAAAGGAGCATACCTTAGAAGAAGTAGGAAAAATTTTTAATGTTACACGTGAGAGAATTAGGCAAATAGAGGCAAAAGCACTACGTAAGTTGAAACATCCAAGCCGTGCTAAAAAACTTAGAGGTTTCTTTTAAGGCAGAAGGGCTACTCAAAAAATAGGTAAAATTCAGCCAAAGTTCTATAATTTTACCCTATTTTTCTTTTTTTATAGGTTTCATAGAGCAGTATGATTAGATATTGAATGTTATGGCAAATAAAAATAATAACTCTAATTCAGAGTGAAAAAAATTTTTGTGTTCTGGGTGATAGTTTATCTGATGATGGTGCAATTATTGAAATTTTAAATAACTTATCCTTTGTAAGAAACGTAAAACTTAATGCCCTTTTTTATTAAGGAGGATCTTTTAGCAATGGCCTTGCTGTTGTTGAATATGTAGCAAAGTATTTAGGTTTAGAAGAATTTAAGCCATCATGGAGATGCTCATTTTTTGATCCATACTATGAACAACAAGGTCATAACTATGAGATTTTATATGCAACAGCATCTGAAATTCTTAACCCTATTTTTTCTTATTTCCTCAATAAATTTCGTTTAGTTAATCAGCTAAACGCAGTAATTAAACATCATCCAGACGTAGGTAAAGGAGATTCATTTTTCATTATAATCGACAGAAATAATATTATGGGTGCCACTGCTTATACCAATGTTAAAACCCCAGTTATGGATTAACTAAAGCAATAAAGCTTAGAAATAGAAGGCTTTTTTGACTGAATGGAATATGAAATTAATGTTGAAAAATATGTACCATAAAATTTATTGGCGATCTGTGGCGTAAGCTCAAATTTGTTTTTCAAACAACCAAAAACCGTCTCAATAATCGACCTTTTTCTCAATAAAATCTTCTCTTTTAGTAAAATCAATGCGTTTTTCATGCCTTTTTTCACTTTAGTGATAAGTTTTAGGCCTCTGTCGAAGAGTTTCTCAAAGAGCTCTTTCTTTATATAGCCCTTATCTCCGAACAAAAGTCCTGTCAAATTTTTAGTCAAATTTGGTACAGGTTTTCTGTCATCAACGTTGCCTTTAGTTAGTGTAATAGCTTGAACTTCGCCTATTTCATTAATTACCAGAAGTAATTTAAAACCTAAAAACCATCCATAGATAGTCTTTCCTATATTTGCTAACTCTTTGAAAGCTTTATTTTTGAAATCCTTTTTGTGTGGCAAACAGCGATTGCAGTTGTATCAATATAGGAAATTTCAGTAATTTTCGCTTGCTTGCAGAACCACTGCAAAAGCAAAGCTAAATACCATAAAACTCTCGATTTTAAAGCAACAAACCTATGATATGACGGGAGTTTTGAAAACTCAGAATTGTACAATAATTTAAGATAATTCAAGTAAAAAAAACTTGAAATTTTTGCACGGCGATTGGTGATAAAGTAAGATTATAGTAAGTATTTCTGATACAGTAATTTCAGGTATTCTTGTTGGTTTTTTGCTACTTGATATGAGCTTTTCTGAAAATTTTTCATCAGCAATGCGACAAAAATCTTCTATAAAACAGTAAAATATCTTTTTTCATGGGTAACCTCTTAATTATTGCTAAAATATTCGAGTTTACCCTATTTCCCTCTTTATTAATTCTACTTTTATCTGTTTTCTAATCCATAACTAGGGTTTAAAGCAGAAAAAGTATTGAAATAAAGCGGTTAGTGAAATATGTAATGCATTTGGTTCTAAATGAATATGGTGTAAAGCATGTGATTGTTGCAAATGTGACTGAGGTTGTTTGGTTAGCTATAAAATGAAAAGTATGCTTGGTAAATATAAGAGCAAAGGGTTAAATGATCGAGATGTATACCTATCAAACATCACAGACCAGTTTGGGGGAGGGTGATTTGGAAAAAGTATAAACATACTTTTGTTGATATTTAAAGTAGGGCTTGATACTTACTATAATTCTGGACGCAGCAAAGAAATACTAAAGGATTATTTCTTTTTTGATTATTTTTATCCAACTGCAGAACCTTGTTGTGAAGTTGGTAATGAAATGTATGAGTTAATAAAAATTAGATTTCTTTTAAACATCTTTGCGGTTTGTAGTAACTATCTGCATAGCTGAATGGTAAAGGGGGGAACAAAGTAATCTAAAACATAGAGAAAATACGACGGTGCTTGATACGTAGCTATTGCGATTTTATTCTCTTTTTGTTATTCTAATACTAGAATGATATTCTACTAGTGAAGTTTATTCTTTGATATATTAACTATAAATATAGAGAAGTCTTATTAAATAAAAAAGGTAAAAGAACCTCTGAGTAGTAAAGTTTTGACTCTATATTACTGTAAGTGGTGCTGTAATAATGTTCTAACAAGCGTGACTTGGCTGAGTATAGAAAAAATTTAAAAAAACCGCTATAATTTTACGTAATCTACCAATAAACACCTAAGTTTTTACTGGATTTTGTGATTGATTCTGCAGGTCAAAAACAAATTTTGAGTCATAACCACTTTTAGTGCTATAATAAAATAGAGAGGCTTGTCAAGTAAAGCTCTTTATTTCATCGGATGCGCTGCCAAATTGTTATGCAAGCAAGTTTTTAGTTTTCGTATACTAGAAGTAATTCTTGTGCATTGGCCTTGATTAGAGTAGGACATTCTCTATCATTTAATAATGAATGCAATATTTCAATTGCACCTTTAATGTCGTTATTATGTATCTTTACTACAGCGATAGCTTCTTGGCTTGAATAAGGGTACACTGCATTTGATTCTAAATTATCAATTTTATCTTTATTTATTTTTTCACCGTTGGAGTGAAGTAAGCTCATTACTTCTAAGTATTGTGCTAACTCACGCAAAACATCAGGAGCATCTTTATCATCTGCCAAATCATTATAAATAATAGATGCTGTGTCTGTTGGCATTGAATCTGAGATATGATTGAATGCGTGTTCAAAATTTGCTAAATACCCCCAATTTGAATCTATTTCTCCTAGCAGCGGCTTACTATCTTTTTTTAAGAATAATACTTCGTAAAATTTGTCACCTGCAGTTATAGATTGTTTTGTGTTATCAATGTTGCTCAATAAGTATAATGTGATGCCAACTAACATTGGTGCGAGTGCAAGCAGAAAGATGTATTTTTTCATGGTAATATTCCAAATAGTTATATATTTATACATTAATGCTTTTGCTTTGCAAAAACATATTGACATAGTGATTATATCACATAATAATATTCTCAAAGTTGTTTGAATAGTTGGAGATTAAAATATTTCTAAAGTAGAAATAAAGACAGCAGTATTAAGCTAAATTATTTTTTGTCGGATTTATCCGATGTACCCTCAACCTTTTATAGGTTGAAGTCTAAATTTGAGAGTTTGATCCTGGCTCAGAATGAACGCTGGCGGCAGGCCTAACACATGCAAGTCGAACGGAGTTATATTATAGCTTGCTATGGTATAACTTAGTGGCAGACGGGTGAGTAATGTATAGGAATCTACCTAGTAGTACGGAATAATTGTTGGAAACGGCAACTAATACCGTATACGCCCTACGGGGGAAAAATTTATTGCTATTAGATGAGCCTATATTAGATTAGCTAGTTGGTGGAGTAATAGCCTACCAAGGCAATGATCTATAGCTGATCTGAGAGGATGATCAGCCACACTGGAACTGAGATACGGTCCAGACTCCTACGGGAGGCAGCAGTGGGGAATATTGGACAATGGGCGAAAGCCTGATCCAGCCATGCCGCATGAGTGAAGAAGGCCTTTGGGTTGTAAAGCTCTTTTAGTGAGGAAGATAATGACGGTACTCACAGAAGAAGTCCTGGCTAACTCCGTGCCAGCAGCCGCGGTAATACGGAGAGGGCTAGCGTTATTCGGAATTATTGGGCGTAAAGGGCGCGTAGGCTGATTAATAAGTTAAAAGTGAAATCCCGAGGCTTAACCTTGGAATTGCTTTTAAAACTATTAATCTAGAGATTGAAAGAGGATAGAGGAATTCCTGATGTAGAGGTAAAATTCGTAAATATTAGGAGGAACACCAGTGGCGAAGGCGTCTATCTGGTTCAAATCTGACGCTGAGGCGCGAAGGCGTGGGGAGCAAACAGGATTAGATACCCTGGTAGTCCACGCTGTAAACGATGAATGTTAAATATGGGAAGTTTACTTTCTGTATTACAGCTAACGCGTTAAACATTCCGCCTGGGGACTACGGTCGCAAGATTAAAACTCAAAGGAATTGACGGGGACCCGCACAAGCGGTGGAGCATGTGGTTTAATTCGATGCAACGCGAAAAACCTTACCACTTCTTGACATGGAAATCATACCTATTCGAAGGGATAGGGTCGGTTCGGCCGGATTTTACACAGGTGTTGCATGGCTGTCGTCAGCTCGTGTCGTGAGATGTTGGGTTAAGTCCCGCAACGAGCGCAACCCTCATCCTTAGTTGCCATCAGGTAATGCTGAGCACTTTAAGGAAACTCCCAGTGATAAGCTGGAGGAAGATGGGGATGATGTCAAGTCATCATGGCCTTTATGAAGTGGGCTACACACGTGCTACAATGGTGTCTACAATGGGCTGCAAGGTGCGCAAGCCTAAGCTAATCCCTAAAAGACATCTCAGTTCGGATTGTACTCTGCAACTCGAGTGCATGAAGTTGGAATCGCTAGTAATCGTGGATCAGCATGCCACGGTGAATACGTTCTCGGGTCTTGTACACACTGCCCGTCACGCCATGGGAATTGGTTTCACTCGAAGCTAATGGCCTAACCGCAAGGAAGGAGTTATTTAAAGTGGGATCAGTGACCGGGGTGAAGTCGTAACAAGGTAGCAGTAGGGGAATCTGCAGCTGGATTACCTCCTTAGGCTTTGTACGTAATTCACCATTTCAAATAATAGTGTCATTATGTACTATACTGCTGTCTTTACTTCTACTTTATTTCTTAATTTCTCGATAACGAAACTTTATGAGTAATAGGCCTCTTTCTCCATGTTTGCAAATATGTAAAGTACAAGTTACTAGTTTTTTTTCTATTATGCATAGATTGACTGGTATCTTGCTATTTCTTTTATTAATCATACTTTCTTGGTACTTTATATTATATGTTTACTCCCCTAAGTTAGTTGTAGTAAGGTGCTTAAATGTATTATTGTTCACTCCCCTTGCTAAATTAGCTTATATCTTATGCTTTATAAGCTTTATGTATCATTTTCTTAATGGTATTCGTCATTTACTGTGGGATGCTGGGCTTAATTTAGAAATTGCTAGTGTTTCAAAAAGTGCTATGTTAGTAACAATAATGCTATTTCTTTCTATTATGGCTTTTTTATTTATGTGTATATGAGTCAATCTGTAAATTCAGTACATCATTGGTGGATCCAGCGTGTTTCTGCGGTAATTTTACTGTTCCTGTTTCCTTGGTTTATCTATTCGTTTTCTTGCACATTTTATACTGATAGTTCTTTGTCTTTTAGTGAGAAATTTATTAATTATCCACTAGAGCTTTTGTTTTTTGTTATACTGATGTTTTGCATTTTTTGGCATGCAGTTCTTGGAATGCAGGTGGTGTGTGAAGATTATATAGACAGCGTACCTCTAAGAATTTTTACAATTACATGCATAAAATACTTATCAAGCATTACTTATATAGTCCTTGCTTTTACGACTTTTTTCTTTTATAGGCATATTTTCTTGTAAAATTGTTAGTTCTGTGTTAATATATTATTAGTTTACTAATTTTATTATTGAACTATAGCAATTTTGGTTTGACAACATGTTCAGAGTGTTAAAAAAAGGAGTAGCAGATTTTACGCTTAAAGCAAAAGGTTTATTTGCTTCATCTGAATCTCAAGTTTATGTCAAAGACCTTAGAAAGGTAATGATATATGAGGATGGACGAAAGTGTCAATATCCAAAAAATTATGATCAGATTGTAGATTCTGGGAGAGTTGTAAAAAAAAATGACAAGCTTGTAAAAGATAAAGACGGAAATCCAGAGTACCAGCTTATATATAATGAATACAAATTTGATCTAGCCTTGGTTAAGGAAATTGATAAAAAATCTTACTTTACTATTGACTTTTTAGTTAGTAAAGGTAGGCGTGAGGTTAATGATTATAGTAAATTTTATAAGCCATTTAAGTTTTCAAAAATAGATCTTGAAAAACACTTGCCGGTCTTTGAGGTTGATACTAAGTTACTTAGATTAACTAATTCTTCTTTTCTTGCTAAAAAAGGTTGCTTCATCAATGATGACACGGGAGAAGTTGATGGGAAAGATAGAGATGAAAAAGGAAGAAATGGAAAATTACTATACGCTAGTGATTACAAGAAGCTAAGCACCCATTTTTCAGAAATTAGAGATCAGGATGGTAATCTAGAGCTAGATAAAAGTCTTATATCTGTTCCTATTGTTTTTGCTGCGGGTTTAGCTAAAATTTGTGCTAGAATGCTGACTTTTATTCCTATTAAATTAGGAGAGAATTTGATAGCTAGAAAAAATCGAGTTGCAAAATCTTTTGGCTATCTTTTGTTCACCCCTGCAATGGCAGTAAAAAATTTAGTGAATATGGGAGCTACCATACTTAAGGCTCCAATTTTATTGTTTGTAGCAAATGAGAAAAAGTATGGTGATGCTTATATTACTATGTGGAAACACCAATTGAAAGAATGTTGGAAAGAAGTAAAAAGCGACTTTAATGTTGTTACAAATGGGGAAAGGCCAAAGCCGAAGCAGAAGTATCATAAGCCACTTAGCATAGCGGGTACATGGAAAGAGCTTAACGCTAGAAAATCAGATATTGAAAAAAACTTAGAGAAGGGGTTGAGCAAAAATAGTGAAAGTATAGATAAATCTAGAGAACTAGGTTTTGGAGAAAGCTTAAAGGAAAAGTTGCAAAACAAAACTGATGAAAAAGTAGCTGCAGCCGTTAATCAAAAAAGCAACACTCCTTATATCGATAGAGAGATAGAAAGAAGACAAGACTCATCACGAAATGTAGGGACTCCATCACGCTCGTAGTCAACCATCACTTTAAATTACTTTTTACTTTAATCATCTCACAATAAAAACTTGCATGCATTTTGCCGTTAGTATAAGATATTAATCAAATAATTAATATCTTAATTAAATGCGCCCTGTAATACTGTGTGGTGGTAGTGGCAGCAGACTTTGGCCTCTATCTAAGCCAAAGCAATTTCAGAAAATATTTAGTCAGAATACTATGTTTCACAACACTTTGTTGAGGCTAAAAGGCGATTATATGCCACCCATCATTACCACAAATATACAATATGAGTCATTATTGATGCAGGAATTACATTTATTACAGGAATGTAAAGTAGTTTTTGAACCAGTTAAAATTGGGACAGCGGCAGCAACACTAATTGCTGTGCTTCTCTGCGATAGGAACGAGACAATCTTAGTTCTGCCTTCAGACCATTTTATAGGTGATTTGAATAGTTTTTATGTTTCTATTGAGAAAGCGTCTAAGCTAGCCTCTGAAACTGACTCTATAGTCACTTTTGGGGTAAAGCCTCATGAATTCAATTCTGAATACGGCTATATAAATGCAGTATATGGTCAGAAAGAAAAATGTCATATAGTAAAAGATTTTACAGAAAAACCCGAGCGTAAGGTAAGTAACGATCATTATTGGAACTCTGGAATATTTGTGTTTAGAGCAAAACGCTATATAGATGAGATAAAAAAAATTGCTCCGACTCTCTATAATGTATGTTGTGAAAGTATGAAGCATTTTGTATCACGAGAGAGATTTCTGTATTTAGAACAGCAAAATTGTGCAGGAATGGGTGATACATCTATTGATCACCTAGTGATAGAAAAAGCAGAAAATATTGTAATGATAGAAGCCAATTTCGATTGGATGGATGTTGGCACTTGGGGTTCAGTTTTAGAGTTAAGTAAGAGATTTAATAAGAATTTTGAGTCGTTTCAAGCTGTAACCAAAGGAAGAGAGCCAGTTTTGATGACAGAAAATGATGCAAAAAATTTACTAGGTAGAGTTTATAAACGGCCAAGTAAGAGCCTAATGTTGTTCATTAATAAAGTTAAGGAAGTAAAGCCAATAAGGAAAGAGATTAAGCCATGGGGATTTTATAGTGTAGTTTTAATGGGCAAGGATTTTCTTATAAAATACCTTTTTATAAATCCACTGAGCTGCACTTCTAAGCAATTTCACCACTATAGAGATGAGTACCATATAATACTATCAGGGGTTGGATGCGTGAGTTTAGATGACAAAACATATGCTATAACAAAAAATCATGTAGTAGAGATTCCAAGGAAGGTGTTTCATAAAATTGAGAATAAAAGTACAAGATTTCCTCTTGAGATAGTTGAGTTTCAGGTAGGAAAGTTTTTATCTGATAATGATATAGTAAGATTGGACGATATATATGGAAGGTCTTAATATAGAATATTGAATATATTCTATAAGCTTGCTAAATTTAGACAACCTAATTTGAGGTAAAGGAAAAATTACAGTTATATGAAGCATAAAAAGTATGATATTTAAATCTTAGTATAATGTCTATTGCCTTTGAATTTACTATGGCTATTCGCTATTTGCGAGCAAAGAATTCTAGATTTTGCTCTATAATGGCCTTGTTTTCTATTATTGGTATTGCTCTTGGAGTTGCAACGCTAATAGTAGTAATGTCTGTAATGAATGGGTTCAGAGCAAAGCTGCTCGACTCTGTACTTGGCATTAATGGTCATATTAATGTTTACTTTGATAGAAGCATAAATTCAGATTACCACGCAGTGTTAAAATCTATTGAGAAAATCCCAGGTGTATTAAAAGCTACTTCTATGACCAATGATCAAGTGATCGTTGCAGCAAATAGTGGAATTATGGGTAGCGTAGTCCGTGGTGTGTCAACTAAAGACTTACTTAATAATACTACCGTTAAGAATAATGTAATTATGGGTAACGTGGAAAAATTCGATGAAGGTATCATAATAGGGGCAAGATTAGCAGAAGCTTTGAATATTGATTATGGTGATAACATTATGCTTATATCACCTGAATATTATTTGACGCATTGTCTGGTGAAATACCAAAAATTAAAGAATATAAAGTTGTAGCAATATTTGATATGGGTATGTTTGAGTATGATAATACTTTGGTGTATATGCCCATAAAGTTAGCTCAAGCTTTTTTTAATTATAAAGATAATGTGAGAAGTATAGAAGTGTTTGTAGATGATATTGCTATGGCTAATAAGCTAGCAAATGCTATAGCAAAAGAAACAGGAATGAGAGCTGAAAGTTGGCAATCTCAGCAAAGCCATTATGTGAATGCTTTAAAGACTGAAAGAAATGTGATGTTTTTAATTCTTACTTTAATTATAGTTGTAGCAGCATTCAATATTGTTTCAAGTTTGATGATGATAGTGCAAGAAAAGAAATCTGCAATTGCAATTATGCGTACGTTTGGTGCAACAAGCGGAAGTATTATGCGCATATTTTGTGCTTGTGGATTGCTCATTGGTTTCACAGGGACTTGTCTTGGCTCTATTATAGGGGTTGTTTTTTCTCTCAATATTGAAAATATTAGAGTGTTTTTAGAAAACATTACCAACATCAAGCTGTTTGATCCCATGATATACTTTTTTTCAAGTTTGCCAGTGATATTAGTCTCTCAAGATGTAGTGAAGATTTCTGCGCTTGCATTGTTCTTATCATTTTTAGCGACAATTCCTCCTGCATTGCAGGCAGCTGCGCAAGATCCTGTGGAGATATTACGTTATGAATGATACTTGGAAAAAATGCATAGGTTGGTCCTTAATTATATTGTTGTTTATTAGCTATATTGCAATAAATAACATAATATTTTTTAAAATAAACCAACAAGAAAGTGAAGGCAGTATGAATGTTTTAACGGAAAAGATAGATGAACTTAGAACGTTGCTTGAAGTGAATCAATCTAGGGTAGAGAAAAGGATATTTGACTTAAAGAGAAATCTGCACACTCAATGTGAGCAAGGTGATGGTAGTTTAAGGCATAAGAACCTCGCAAAGTTGCTGCTACTTGTGATTAAGATGAAGAATTCGTTATTGCGAGAAGCCAAGTTTGATAATCATATAAATTCAATAAAGCCTTTGATATCAGAGCTTGACGATCCAGAGATAGAAAATGCAGTAAATGAATTGGAAAATTTGAAAGAGGTAGATACTTTACGCGGGTTGAAATTGTCTTTTGAGAAGAACATGACTGTTATTAACTACAATAAAAGTAACTTGTTTAAAAAAATCATTTCAAATTGGATAAAGATAGATGATCGTAGTGATCCACTCAGGTTAAAGCTTGCGGAAATTGAAGAATTAATAAGCGATAATGATTGGCAGAGCATAGCCACCGCAATAAGTGACTTAACATACCCAGAATTCAAACCATGGCTTAATAAATTGAATGATTTTATTGTAGCTTTCAAGAATACTTCAATAATATATCGTCACTTATTACAATACATCTCATGATTTATTTTATAATTTTTGCTTTTTCGTTTTTATTTGGCATATGGATCAAGGTAAGTGGTGAAGTAATAAAATTGGAATTAGGCAATTACACTATAAGTATTGATCTATCTTTCGTTATTCTTGCTTGCGTAGTCTTATTATTTTTATTGATTGCAGTTGCACGTTTTTGTTCTTCTATTTCATCAACATTTGCTAACATAAAAAATAGAAGAAGAAGTAGGGAAGAATTGCTTCTCTTTGAAGCTTTCTTTAGCTTAGACTTAGGTAATATAGAGAACACCAATAAGCTAATTAAAAATCTAAATGAAGAAAGTGATAAATTATCTTTAGTAAAGCTCTTTAATTCAGGTAAAACGGGAAATTACAGCTTTTTCAGCCATAATTTAACGAGTATTGCAAGTAAAAATCGCAACTTAGCTCTACTTCTGATCAATAAACTGATTATTCACCTAAAGCAAGAAAGGTTAGTCTTTCAAAAATTTATAGAATATTGCTCTAGTTCAATTAATGATAAAATTTTGTCTATTCCCTTTCAAATAGAGCATTGTATATTGCAAGAAGATTGGATAAATGCAATTTCAAAGTTAAAGGAAGATATCAAATTCAATATTTTTCTTCCCTTTGATCGTAAAAAGATGTTAGCGGTTTTTTATTGCGCTTTAGCAAAGCAATACGAAAGTAAAGGAAGTTTTTACAAAGCTATAGATTATTTAGCTAAAGCACAAAGTTATTATGCAACTTTTCAGCCCATCAATTATTTAAAGGCAGAATTATATATCAAGCTTGAAAAAATCAGAAAAGCTTCCACAGTATTAGAGGAAGAGTATAGAGTAAATCCTACTCCTCAATCAGCTAGAATGTATATCAAGTTAAATAATAAAGGCGCTGAAAGACTATATAACTTACGCCCTGATTATTATTTTAGTTATTGCTTGCTTGCTTTGTCTTCAATTAGCTTGGGGAAATATGATCTTGCAAGTCAGCATTTAGATATGGCTATGAAAAAAGCTAATTACATATCAATCTACCTTGTTATGGTACAGCTCAAGATTATGTTGCAAGAGTATGATCAAGCAATTTATTGGTTAAACAGGATGGACTCAGAAGCTGTGCCTGATCCAGGTTGGAAATGTGCTGATTGTAATAAAGAGCTAAAGCAATGGGATTATAAGTGCTCAAGTTGTAATAGTCTTAATTGTATTTACCTTATATTATAAGACTCCATAAGGTGTGATACTTTTACATCGAGATTGCTTTAATATATCTCAAAACAGTAAATCTGTGAGTTTCTTAGTTAGGTTTGACTCCAATGTCAAAAAAACTTGTTTTTAGACATTACCAGTTATATATTTTAATAAATTAGAATTATATACAAAATGAAGAGCTTAAAGGAATTATCCTTAAGAATTAAAAATATTAAGTCTGTGCAGAAGACCACGAAAATAATGCAAATGGTTTCTGCAGCAAAATTATTACAAAGCCAAAAGAAATTATCAAATTCAAAATTGCATATATCTAAGCTGCATAGCATTATTTCTTCACTAGCGCTATCAGCGGATCAAGAGTTACTAGCAAGAATTCTAAATATCAATAATGAAGATTCTTTCCTAGTATTTATTATTGCATCTGATCGTGGTTTATGTGGCAGCTTTAACTCCTCTGTTGTTAAATTCAGTCAGGAGCATATAAACAAATTAATTGCAAATGATAAGAAAGTAGACATTGTTTTTTTTGGCAAGAAAGCTTTTGAGGTAGGTAAAAATAGATTTAATTCTAAAAATATCTTGAAGGTTGAAAATAGTAAGGGAATCACACTAAAGCATGTGGAAGCTTTGGTTAGTGATATAGATCTAAGTAAATACAATAAAGTTAAAGTTTTTTATAGTAAATTCTATAATACCTTCATGCAAAAGCCAATATTAGAAACAATAAAACCATGGAGTAAAGACTCATTATTAATTGATAATTCTGTAGTTAGTTCTCTAACAGATTACAGCTATGAGTATGAACCACAAAATATTGAGTTTATTTTAAAATCTTTGACTCAAGATTATGTTATAGCTGCTCTTTATTCTGCTTTACTTGAAAGTGCAGCAAGTGAAAATAGTGCTAGGATGGTTGCTATGGAATCAGCAAATAGAAATACAAAAGAAATGCTAAATAAATTAGCGTTACTTTATAATCGCTCTCGTCAAGCAGCAATTACAACTGATTTGATTGAAGTTATAAGTGGTGCAGAATCTTTCTGAGGAATAAAAAATGAGTATATTAAATATTGCAGCGGATATCACTAAACTAATAAAAAAGCAGAATCAAGACGCAGAAGTTACAATATATGAAACTAATAAGACCTCGATTTCTCAGCGTCTATCAAAAATTGAACAAATATCACAATCTAGAAACTGTACTGTCGGAATTAGAGCTATAGCAGGTAAGAACAAAGCTGCGTATATTTCCACAAATGATTTTAATAATCTTAGTAGTGCAGTGAGCCAAGTGGTGGAAATGGCAAAGAATGCCCAGGAAGATCCTTATATTAGTTTTGCTGTAGATGGCAGTAATTATATCTCTTCTGCAGATTTAAATATCTCAGATAATAATGTTGTAACAATTGATAAATTAAAAGAAATTACTGAAGCTACAGAAAATTCAGCTCTTGCACATAAAAATATTATTAATTCCGAAGGAGCTTCATCTTCACATACTTCAGTAAATACAGTATTATCAACCGTTTCTGGTTTTGTTGGTTCATTTAGTAAGTCAACTTTTGTTAATCAGGTTTCTGTTGTTGCTGGAGAAAAGAGTGAAATGAAAATAGGCTACGATTACGATGTAGCATGCAACTTCAGTGATTTAAAAACACCGGAGTTAGTAGGGAAAGAAGCAGCAAAAAGAGCAATAGATCAATTGGGTTCATGTACAATCAGGACAGGCAAATTTCCGGTTGTTTTTGAAAAAAGAGCAGCAAAAGAGCTAGTAAAGAGCTTTGCTTCTGCCATAAATGGTAGCAATATTGTAAATAATAGCTCTTTTTTGAGAAATAGTTTAAATAATCAAATTTTTAATACTGAGATTAGCATTATTGATGACCCATTGTTACCAAGGGGTATAACATCAAGACCGTTTGACGGAGAAGGAATAATGAGCAGAAGAAATGAATTTGTAAAAAATGGAGTACTGCAAAACTGGATTTTAGATCTATATTCGGCTAGGAAATTAAACTTGGAAACGACCGCAAATGCAACTCGTGCAAGTAATGCTGCAATTATTCCTTCAGCTAGTAATTTCTATTTCAAAAATGGTAATAGATCGTTTAAGGAATTAATTGAAGAAGTAAAAGAAGGAATATATGTAACTGATTTATTTGGTTTTGGTGTTAATTTAATCAATGGCGATTATAGTCAAGGTGCATGCGGATTTTTTATAGAAAATGGTAGAATAACGTATCCAATACACGAGATTACTGTTGCCGACAATTTGAAAAATATGTTTAGCAATTTAGTTGTTGCAAATGACCTAACTTTCTGTGGGCAGTTTAATTCACCAACGATTAAAGTTAGCGAAATGACAGTAGCAGGTTCACTTAGTGATTAAAAATTTTAGTTGCATTAAGTACAATAATTGTGTACTATTACTATGTAATGTTAAGAATAGACTATGGAGTATAGAAGTTTAGTTGCAGTAACTAAGCTTAAAGCATTCTAAATCGTAATTTCAAAGTTTTTCATCACATTAATAATATTAGTTAGTAGTTTAGGAGTTATCCATATGGAATTTGGTAATATAAAATGGTTTAATGTTGAAAAAGGCTATGGTTTCATCAAGCCAGAAGGTAAAGGTGAGGACGTTTTTTTACATGTTAGTACATTAGAACGTTCAGGAATAAGACCTGATGCACTTCGAGGAGAGGATAAAAAGAGAGGAATGAAAGGGGAAAGAGTAAGTTATGAGCTTAAAGAAGAGCGTGGTAGGAACGGAGAAGATAAAAAGTCTGCAATAAATTTAAGATTGGAAGATTAGTCTATCATGAAGCTTTTTAATAGGGTAATGTATTGTGAGTAATTTTCATGAAATGGGGCTTCCAACTTTGCTTAGGCAAGCTCTAAGTAAAAATAATCTTTGTGTTCCAACCCCGATTCAAGTGCAAGCGATTCCTCTAGCTCTTCAGGGCAAAGATATTCTTGGGTCTGCTCAAACGGGAACTGGAAAAACCTTAGCGTTTGCTATTCCACTGGTTGCTAAATTGATGAATGAGCCAAGCATTGGTTCAGCTTTAGTCATCGTGCCAACCAGAGAGCTTGCTCATCAAGTAACAAGTGAGATAAGAAAACTCTTATCTCAAAGTTCTTTACTAAGAGTTGCTTTGTTGATCGGAGGCGAGCCTATTTTTAAGCAGCTAAATCAGCTTCAGAAAAAACCACAAATTATAATAGGTACTCCTGGTCGTATTATAGACCATATTGAGCGTAAAACTTTAGTTACTCGGAATGTTGATATTCTTGTGCTTGATGAGACGGATCGTATGTTTGATATGGGCTTTGGAATTCAGATTGAAGAAATTATGAAGCATTTGCCTAAAATAAGGCAAACTCTTATGTTTTCTGCAACTCTTCCTGGACAAATAGTAAAACTTACTGAAAAATATCTTAATCAACCAGAGCGTGTTTCTGTTGATTGCCAGGCTACAACTTCTGTAAAAATTAAACAAGAAGTTGTTTATGCATCAGAATCAGAAAAATATGGCAAGCTTGTTACACAATTATGTCAGCGCAAAGGATCGATCATTATTTTTGTCAAAACAAAGCGAGGAGCGGATCAGCTAGCTGACAAATTGCACAAAGATGACTATAGCGCTTTGGCAATTCATGGTGATTTAAGGCAGCACAAGCG
>DWPD01000025.1:0-15607 GCA_018251475.1 Euphyes dion | reverse complement strand
ATTTGACCTAACTAGCGCCATCTATTATCGGCCGCCGACATTATATTTTCAAAGAGGAACCAGTTTACCTCTAAACATCCCGCCCACCATGGACAGAATGTCCATACATTTATCTATGTATACAAAACCCATGCAAGAATTATACACCGAACAAATTATAGCCTATTCCGATACCCCATCCAATACAAATTGATCGTGACTCGCGATTCGTGATACATCTTAATTTACCTTCCAGTTCCATAAATAATTACAATTTTAGAAATGTTACAAAGTAAAACAATACACATTTAATCCTTATTTACTGGCAAAACTATTATTTTAGACGTGGGCCGTTTAACACGTTGACTGCGAAGCTTTAAAACACAATATTTCCACTGGTGCGAAACAAGACCATATTGCCCTGTACTGAATATTTTTTTAGTGCGATACATGCTTAATATGTCCGGTAAACGATCTTTTTTTTAATTCCTATTTCTCTTTATTTTTTTATTTTCTGTCAATTCTTTGACTTTTAAATATATCTAAAAACCTTTAATTGTATGGATTTTTCTTGGTTGCAGAATTGTATAAGTAATTTATGACTTATAGATATAAACGCCTTACCGGGCTTATATGTCATGTAGCGCACCGAAAGTATCAAAATTTTCATATTATCGATGACTAGGTAGTGATGTAATTAAACAAAACAAACATTTATCGATATTATTTATTATTATTAAATAAATTAAGAAGCAATATTTTCATGAGCTTTGTTGAAACATGCAAGACAAAAAACTTTCTGACATTCAACACACATTAATTTAACTTTTGGCACCTTTTTGTCAGCTTCCCGGCTAGTCATAGTTTTTCGCAATGTTTGATAGCAAAGTGTACACTGTTTTCTTTTTGAAATTTTTTCTAAGCTATGGTACTTCTTTTTTTCAGAAGCTTTCGTGTCATCGTAAAATGTATGCCCTGTTAAGTTTTCTATAATAGATTCAACAAAATCTATCAATTTTGCTTTTTTCTTAGTTTTAATATTATGAACAATCCATGCATTAACAACACAAGTGCCGAAGAGGAAACTCATCATAAGTTTTCGATACCATTTGATCCCTCTTCTCAATACTGAATAATATGCTGTCATTTGGTCGCTATAATCCACTCCTTTCTTATTAAGATTATATAAAGATACACACTCTGGCTTATAAATTGTCTCACCATTTCGGTTTTTCTTTCCTATGTCTTTTACAGCTGCAACATGATTCCTGCACGTTGTTATCATCGTAACAGAACGTTTATCTTGCCATTTAATTATCTTAACTCCGTTATTATTCATTTTGCCAATACATTGTCCTCTCTTAAGCTTAGTAGATATAACATTTTTAGGTAGAGCTCTTCTATTTATTCTTATTGTTCCACATAGTTCAGTCTTTTTCTTCAATAAATCTTCTGCCAAACCCACTGAGGTATAGAAATTATCAGCTATGACAGTTCTTCCGCTTCCACCTAAGTCTTTAATTAATTTTATGACAATATCATGGCCATGTAGATAGTTTTTAGGTCTCTCATTTTTACCAGTATAAATAATCACGGACCAGGTATACCCTTCAGGTGTACACAATTTATAAAGTTTTATGCCATACTTATGACTTTTGTTTTTAATATATTGTCGAAATTTCAATCTTCCCCGCCACGGGATCATGGATTCGTCAACTACTAAATACTGGCCAGGTGTTAAAACTTCACAAAATTTTTCCAAAATAATTCTCAAAACATCACGAACCTTGCATAATTTGTCTGTGGGATCAATGCTATCATTACTAAAATGCCAAAATTTTAAAAGCAATAAAAATCTATCTCGTGTCATTAACGATTGAATGAATTCATTTTTATAACATGTCTTTTTCGACCAATAGTTATTTAAACTTGGTAGTTTGACAACTCCCATTGTCAGCAAGATACCCATAAAAGTTGACATCTCCTCATAATTGGTGTCTTTCCACTTTTTTAGCCTAGATTTATTTTTTACACTTTCATTACGACAACAGTTAAGTGCATAATTATTTGTCTCTGCTACCATTTTATGTATTACGTCATCAGTAACGAATAACTTATAGAACTGAAATGGCGATGTCACATTGTCAGTAATGTTAATCATAGTTTCATTTTTAAAATTACCAATATCTGGCATGGAAGAAGAAATATCTACCCACTCACTGTCGTGTGGCGCAACCAAAGGACTTTGAATATCCGCTATATTTCCATCATCAACAATAGATGCAGACTCGGAACCAGTTGAAGAACTTTCTGAACTAGAAGGTTTATAACTGTTGTCACTATCTGTACTTTCGTCACTGTAATTATGTGAGTCTTCATTTACCACCTGGTTGGTCTCTGTTTGACGAGCTTTTGTATCCGTCGTGCAATGGTTTGTATTACTCGTAGTAGTCGGTAATGATAAATCTATTGCATCTACAATTAAATCGTTGGACACTGCAAACTGTTTGGAAGTTATTGTACATGACTTAATCTTATTATGGGTCTGCTGTTTACTGTTATTATTTTGATCCTGAATATGATGCGTGATTATTGGCTGCTTATTTGACTTTGGTGTAGATAATAATTCGTTTATGGATTCTGGTGTCAGTGTGCAATCAATTTTTAGTAAATTATTATATGATAAATCACTTAGTGAGCCAACTTCACTCAAACATCCGGGAAATGAGACATTATGCATTACTGCATATGAGTTGCGAGTAGACGGACTTTCATAAGTACTTCGTTCTGTAGTGTGATAGAATGTAGATGGCCCAGGGGATGTAGTTTTTACTGAACGTGGTGGAATTGTAATATCTTGTAGAATCTTGATTTTCTTACCAGGAGGGAAATTATTATCATTTTTGCTTCTGTCGGATGTCATGTGTCTTTCTTCTTTTTTTTCTTCAAAAACACGCGCCAACATTTTTCGAGAGCGACTCATTATAAATCCAAAACCTTACCAACTTATTACGTAAATAAAACGCGGGAAAACATAACATCGACAAGCGTCTTACGGTTATCAAGTCCTGATTCACACTAACGAATACTGCATCGCCGCCAGTGCGATACAGGACACGTACTTACAAGTCGTATTCGTCCGGTAACGCACTGAACGCAAACTGTTTTCATTTGGTGCGTACAGGGCAAAAATGCTATGTACCTTTTCTCTTTGGCAATAAGATGGACTTTAAGTATAAAACGATAATATATATTTGTCTTCTTTCTACTCACAGAATATCGTATATAAAAAGACGCCGCACGAGCGAGAAAAAGTAGTTTTTGGCGTACGCACCTAGGTAAAGTTCAGTACCGGCTATATTTGTCCGGTAACGCTCTTAACGTGTTAATAATGCTATTACCCTTACATTTTAAACTTACAACCCGAGTAACCATGTCCAAGCCTGTATGTTTATGTAGGATAATCCCGTACAACCATTTGGCTGGTGGAAGACCGTCTTCTTTCACCAAAACCACGTCCCCTATATTAGGCTCCGGATTACTATGTGTCCATTTGTAACGATGATAAAAATGCGTAAGATATTCCGCGGACCATCGTCGCCAGAAATGTTGTAACATTCTCTGAGTCAATTGCCAACGTCGAAGACTACTTATGTTTGACTGTTCATAATTATAGTCAGGAACAAGAACCAGTGGCTCCCCAACTAAAAAATGACCCGGAGTCAAAGGCATTGGCTCATCTGGGTTATCACAAATCTGTGAGATTGGTCTCGAATTGAGGCAAGCCTCAATTTGAGCCAGCACTGTCGTTATCTCCTCAAACGTCAGCGTTGCGTTACCCACTATTCTTCTCAAATGGTGTTTAGTGGACTTTATACCAGCCTCCCACAGTCCTCCGAAATTCGGTGCACGCGGTGGTATAAAGTGCCAACTTGTGCCGCCCAACGCTAAAGCGTCGGCAACCTCTGCTGCTATGCCAGACCTTTCCTCCAGAAACAAAGACTTAAGTTCTCTTGCGGCTCCCACGAAGTTAGTACCATTGTCGCTCCACAGCTCTGCACAGTGTCCTCTTCT
This sequence comes from Euphyes dion, assembly GCA_018251475.1. Taxonomy (NCBI): domain Eukaryota; kingdom Metazoa; phylum Arthropoda; class Insecta; order Lepidoptera; family Hesperiidae; genus Euphyes; species Euphyes dion. The sequence continues at coordinate 11,554 of DWPD01000025.1, read as the reverse complement.
GGCCACAAAGCGTTTAAAAGCCGCTAGATAACCCTGAACCGTCAAATCCGTTACCGCTTCTAAGTGGACAGCTCGAGTGGCCATGCAAATGAAGAGGCATATGTAGCCCTTGTAGGAGCGATGACCTCTCCCTTTGGCAGTACGGATACTAATAGGGCCTGCATAGTCCACACCGGTTCGGAGAAAAGGTCGACAAGCTGTTACCCTAGAAGTTGGTAACTGACCCATCAATTGGTGAGTAGTACGTGCCGCGTGACGAATGCATATGACACAATTACGTACGTAAAACCTTGCCAAATTTTTAACGTCTACTATCCAATATTTCGTACGTAAGTAGTTGACCATCAGTTGTGGGCCTCCGTGCAGTGTCTTCTCATGTGCATCCGCTAACAAAAGTTGTGTTAAAGATGATTTACGAGGTATCAGCAGTGGATGCTTCATGTTACCACTTATTTCGGACAACTGTAATCGGCCACCAACCCGCAAAAGTCCTGCATTATCCAAAAATGGATTTAGAGAGGTAAGTTTACTTCCTTTGTTAACCCTTCCCATTTTAGCCAAATTATCCAAATCTTCCGCAAAATGCTTAGCTTGACATTGCCGAATGCATACATTCATTGCTTCTAATATCTCCAACGAAGAAATCCATGTAGTATGCTTAATGTTGTTAGTCTTTCTCCAATTTAAAAATCTTCTACACAATGCAACCACTCTAACCAACTTCCGTAACGATGAAAACCTATCCCATAAATCAAATTTATCCTGAACAGCGATATGACATGCCCTTTTTATTCTTTCTTCTAAATTAGTATCTAATACCCTATTTGTGATAAATTTTATTTTTTCTTCCCGCAACCAGGATGGACCTCTAGTCCACATCTCATCCTTTGGGTATTGCAAGGGCCTTGCTCCCCTCGAAGCACAATCCGCTGGATTGTCCTTTGACTGGACATGACGCCATTGATTACTATCCAATATGTTCAGTATTTCTGAAACCCTATTGGCGATAAAGGTTGTCCATCTGCTTGGGTGACTACTGAGCCATGCAAGTACCACCGAGGAGTCTGTCCAGGCATGAAGATTTGACTTCGGGATTTTTAGCGTAAGTGACACTTCATGTAATAGCTTAGCTAGCAGAACCGCTCCACACAGCTCAAGCCTTGGAATAGATACTTGCTTTACAGGCGCTACCTTTGTCCTTGCTGTCACCAGATTAACGTATATTCCTCCAGACACGTCAATCACCCTTATAAATACTACCGCGGCATAAGCATCATTTGAGGCATCGCAGTAGCCATGCAGTTCAACGACCCTATCATCCTGAGTTGTGTTCGTCCATCTGGGAATACGAAAATCGGTAAGTAACTCCAGATCTTCTCTATATGAAACCCATTCATCCAACAGCTGTGGTGGGAGCTCGTCATCCCATCCAATTCCTGAAAGCCACAGTTTTTGTATGAATATTTTTGCAATAACAATAGTTGGTGCTATCCACCCAAGCGGGTCGAAGAGACGTGCTATGTCTGATATAACCTTTCTTTTAGTTACAGGATAGGTCAGCGGCGGCAGGTGAACGGAGTATTCGAAGACATCAGATTGACGGTTCCAAGTAAGTCCTAATATTTTCATTACTTTATCTATTTTTATTTCCAGGTTTCCTTCCCCTTCTTCCTTGCCTTTCCTAATTTCTTCTAGCAGCTCTTCCCTGTTACTGCTCCATTTTTGCAGCTGAAACCCACCCTTTCCTAATAACTCGTTCATTTCTTCATAAATTCTCTTTCCCTCTTCGACTGTTTCGCATCCCGTCATAAGGTCATCCATATAGAAATCTTCTAGGACCCTTCCAGAAGCCGATGGATAATCCTTTCCTTCATCGTGAGCCAGTTGCTGCAATGTGCGCACAGCAAGGTAAGGAGCCGAAGACGTACCAAATGTTACAGTCAGTAACCGGAAATCCTGCAACTCAGCTTGTGGGTTATCAGGATCACGCCAGACTATACGCTGGAAGTCTGAGTCCTCCTTAAATACTCGTACTTGACGGTACATTTTAATGATATCCGAAACTAAACATATAGGATGCCGACGCCACCGTAAAATAAGTGTTCTCAAATCCGGTTGGATTGTCGGCCCGACCATAAGATTATTGTTTAATGAAACACCATTTGTTCCAGAGCAGGAGGCATCAAAAACTACACGAACCTTGCTCGTTGTCTTATCCTCCCTGACAACGGCATGGTGTGGCAGGTACACTGCTTCCGGTTTACCTCGCTCGGCTTCTGGTACAAGCTCCATGTGACCAAGATCCTGATATTCTTGTATCACCTTACCATATTCCACCCTCAACCTAGGATTTTTTAATAATTTCCTTTCCAAATAGTTAAAACGTTTGATAGCTATATCCCGCGAATTACCGTACTTGCAAGCTGGATCTTCGTCCCGAAACGGAAGTTTGACAATATACCTACCTGAAGGCTCTCGCTTAGTAGTAGCGGTGTACAATTCCTCACATCGCGACTCCTCCGGTGTGAGATGCCTTTCAGGTGTTTCGGACTCCAACTCCCAAAACTTACGAAGTAACTCGTTCTCATCGAACCGATTATGCATACTAATGACGTTACCTGGACTTAAGTTATCCCTATATTTAGAATATATTTGACCAGAGAGGATCCAACCTAATTTGGTTTTCTGGGCTACTGGAAACCCAGGTGGACCTTTAATAATACCATCCTCCAGTATCTGGCCATAAACCTCGGCACCCAACAATACATCTATTTTATTGGGTACGTTAAATGTGGGATCCGCTAAGTCCTTTTCCGATAAATCGTAGAACGACTGGACTACACCCTGCCTTTCTGGGAGGAATGTAGTAATTTTATTTAATACATGAGCCTTAACCTTAACCACATTTTCTGGATTATTGAGTGATTGGATTTTAAAATAAACCACAGACTTGGCCTTCAAAGTGCCAGTCTGATCACTCCCCAACCCCGAGATCAACCCTTTACTCGCAAACCTCTTAAGCCCGAGTAATTGAACCGCAGCTTCGGTTATAAATGAGGCTTGTGATCCTTGGTCTAGCAACGACCGAAGTGTCATGAGCGCACCTGAGCTTGCCTCCACCTTAACCAAGGCCGTAGCCAACAATACTTGGCTAGGAACGTTCGAAAAACAGTTAACAATTGCTTCTCCCTGTGATACAACATTCCCACCTGACGCCGAAGATTCGTCATTATTTCTAACCGTATCCGTGGACTGTAATACATTCTGGGGATGTAGTAATGTGTGATGACGTCCCTTATTACAAATTTTGCACCGAGTAGGCTGTCGACATAATGAAGCTAAGTGTTTTATACCTAGACACTTAAAACACAAATGCTGGGCTTGGACGAAGTTACGTCGCGCGTTTACATCCATTTTTATAAAGTTTGTACAATTTAATATTTTATGATCACCATTACAATAAGCACACTGAACATTCGATACATGAAGTGATTTTACATTCCGACTGACACCAGGTTTTGACGACTTTTTGTCTAAAAATTCCAACGACCGAAACCTTGTTTCTAAAAACTCCTTTAATTGTTTGTAGGTAGGCAATTCGCCAAAAAATTCGCTTACCCTTACCTCCCATAGCTTTCTGGACTCACCGTCTAATTTTGTACAAATTAAATAAATTATAATAATGTCCCAGGAGCGAACATCTACACCCATGTTTTCCAAAGCTGCAAGACACTCATTTGTGGTGTCAAGTAAATCCTTGATGCCCCCAGCCGATTCCAAAATTAAAGGTTTTTGGTTAAATAACCGCTTTAATACGTTATTTGCCAAGAACCTCTTGTTGTTGTATCGTTCCTCTAAGTGAGTCCAGCAGACTAGGTAGTTATTTTCTGTTATTGCGATATGACGCAATAACTGCTCCGCCTCCCCGGTTAGATGAGTTTTTAAATAAAATAGTTTTTGTACGTTATCTAAGTTATTGTTATTGTGTACTAACGACACAAACAAATCACGGAATGTGATCCATTCAGAGTAATTACCGCTAAAAGTTGGTATCGATATTTTAGGTAAGTTAAAATTATTATTACATTTTTCGATATTCTCTACTACACTTTGACCAACTGACTGTTGTAACTGTGGTTGTAGCGCTTCCAATGTCGTTTTTAACTCGCACCGATATTCAATGTACAACTCTTCTAAGGATTCATATTTGTCGGAGGACACGTACTCTTTTATTCCCTCATCACCGCTAACAATGATTTTGGAGTGCGTATCATTGAATCGCTTCCACTGACTTTCTAATATTTCTAGCCGCGTTTCGACATATGCTAAAGAAATTCTTTCCTTAGGAGTTTTCTTAAAATTAATCCTAGCCCTTGTTATTGTTTTGATAATATCTCTTTGAACATTAAGAAGTTCCATGACTAAATTTATAACCAAACAATAATTGAAAACGACGTATATACTTCCGCCCACAATAAAGTTAAAGTTCAATGTTGACAAGAATTGTAAGTTCTGTTATAGTAAATAAATCAATACTTAGATTAGCCGATACAAGTCAACGTAACTTATACAAATAATTCTAAGTTCAAACCGAACCAAATTACAACACAATTTTTCTAAGTTAATTTTGCTCCAAACTATTCTAAGTGTTTTAACGTTAACAATCGATATGAAACCGGACATAGGTTCCCCGTCGGTTCACTTTTACAAGAATTATTCTAAGTCCAAACTAAATCTTCAAATTTTTATAAGTCCAACTCAAATATTGAAAATTGTACAAGTCCAAACATTACGTTAACCACTCACTTTTTAACTTTGCTTCCAAATAGAACAATCGAAATGTACTTACAGTTTTTTCTTCACTCACTTATAACCACTTCACTGTATTCCTTACGGACGACTGCCCAATTCCTCCTTGTATGTATGTCCATCCGGCTGCTCCAGGCTGTGCTCGTCCTCCAGGTCAGAGATGTCCAACAGACCGCTCCAACCGCCTTGGCCTCCAAGTCCTCTTCAATGCTCCTTGTCACCACAAGAGCATCCCCTTACGCACCATCAGTGACGATCTGCCACTGTGTCGGCCGCACTGCCCAAACCAATCAGCCTAGCCCCGGCGATACACCACGCATCCGCTCGAGTAGGACCAAATGATTAGGGTCCAAAAACAAACAAAGTATCAACTGCTTCACTGGTATAATTGCGCTCACACACCAATATTTATAAAAAAAAACCACAAGTAAAGAGTCGATGATTAAACAGGCATACTAGTTCGTCTTATAGATACTACGGCGTACATTCGTTACCGTGATTCAGATTTGACCTAACTAGCGCCATCTATTATCGGCCGCCGACATTATATTTTCAAAGAGGAACCAGTTTACCTCTAAACAGATGGTATTATCGGATTAGACTTTCTCAGAACTTATAACGCAAACATTGACTTACCTACTAACCGACTTACATTACAATTAAATCATTATGAAGCATGTACCTTAACTATATGTAAATGCCCTAGTAAAACATTAGAATCGGAAGAATATTAGACTATTCCATCGCGTAGCGAATCAATTCATAAATTGAACATTAATAAAAACCTGTACAAAGATTGTGTAGTACATGCGAAACAGTTACATGAATACTTGTTTTTAGCGGGATGTATTGTAAAACCCGATAGAGGTAAAATTTTAGTAAAAATGTTGAACACAAGCGAAAAACCTATCAAAATTCTTAAATCTAAAATTATTCAGTTAGATGATATTGAATATTTAGATAACTATGATGTTTGTTTATTTGGCGAATCCCAGAAAGATGTTAGTCGTGTCAAGAAATTATTAACATAATTAAAATTAAATCATTTAGACTCAATGAAATCAAATGATAAAAAATTACTTCAAATAATATGCGCGAAGTACTCGGATATATTTTTCTTAGACGGTGATAAGCTAGGTACAGCGAACGTTGTAGAACAGTCGATCATGTTGAAACCTAATACGAAACCCGTGTATGTAAAACCTTATCGGTTGCCACAAGCATCGAAACAAGAAATTAATAAACAAGTACAACGGATGCTTGATGACGGCATAATCGAACCATCAAATAGCGAGTGGAATAGCCCAATACTCTTAGTACCCAAAAAATCCGAAAGTGGTAAAAAATGGCGTTTAGTAGTAGACTACAGAAAAGTTAATGATTCGATACAAGATGATAAATTTCCGTTACCGAATATAACAGACATATTAGACTCACTATCCGGAAGCATTTATTTCACTCATTTGGATTTGTACAAGGGTTTTACCAAGTTAATTTAAACAGCGAGAGTAGGGACATCACCAGCTTTGCTGTGAGTACTGGTCAGTACAGGATGCGACGTCTACCTATGGGATTGAAAATTAGCCCCAGTGCATTCTCTAGAGCTATGTCGATAGCAATGTCAGGGTTAACTTATGATAAATGCTTTGTTTATTGTGATGACCTCGTAGTGTTTGGTAGAAGTAGGGAGATTCATAATAAAAACCTGATGGACGTATTTGAACGTCTACGAATTAGGAACCTTAAATTAAACCCACTTAAATGCGAATTTATGAAAAAACAGTTGTTATATTTAGGTCACATAGTGTCAGCTGATGGTGTACTGCCCGATCCAGAGAAAATTAGAGTACTACAACAGTATCCGATACCCACAAATTCCGATGAAGTTAGGCGATTTACAGCATTTTGTAATTATTATAGAAAGTTTATACCCCAATTTTCTGAAATCACTTTACCATTAAACAAACTATGTCGTAAAAATGTTGTATTCTCGTGGACAAAAGAATGTCAAAATAGTTTCGAAATATTAAAAAATAAATTAACCACACCCCCAATTTTGCAGTACCCCGATTTTTCAGATACTAATACTTTTGTTCTTCAAACTGACGCGTCAGGCGTAGCAATCGGATCAGTTTTGTGTAATAAAAATTTAAAACCTGTAGCATATGCCAGTAGGCCTCTCAATAAAGCGGAAATAAATTACCCTGTTATTCAAAAAGAACTTTTGGCAATAGTTTGGAGTATAAAGCATTTTAGACCATACCTATACGGGAAACAGTTTATAATTAAAACCGATCACAAGCCATTAATTTACTTATTCGGCATGAAAGACCCCTCAACAAGATTATTAAAATTTAGATTGCAGTTAGAAGAATATGATTTTAAAATCGAATACGTAAAAGGAAGTGAAAACATCGCAGATGCCTTAAGTAGGGTGACCATAAGTTCGTTAGAGTTGAAGTCATTAAATAATAAAGTTAGTTTGGTAATGACAAGAGCACAGAAAGCTAAATTAAATCAAGATGAGTTGTGTAGGAACAAGGACGTAAGGGATTCTTATATACCTGCCGAATCGAGGTCTGGCCAACCAAGAATCGCAGAGATATTAAGAAAACCGAGTGACTTTGTAGAGTTAAAATTCATTGAAGGAAATAAATTATCTAAGAAAATTTTAACCTATGAAAAAGAATGTTTATCATATGAAGAGTCGACTTATTCTATTTACATAAACCTCAATTATATGTCGCACTTTAAGCGAGTCGAATTTGCGAATTTATTGAGTGATTTTTGTAATAAACTAAATATTAAAAGGTTATGTATAATAAAAGATGAAAAGAATTTAGAATTTATAAAACAGCTAATTAGCGAAATTAAAGGTAGACAACAGTGGTCCCGACCACACATAAATATATTAAGAGGAGTAAAACGAGTCTATGATAATGAGGAAAAGATATGCATATTACATGATTATCACTTACTGCCTACGAGTGGACATGCGGGTGTACAACGCAGGGTCAACAATATTAAAGGTAAGTACTTTTGGCCTGGATTAGAAAACGATGTTCGGAAGTACGTAAGCAAGTGTGACAAATGTCAAACTAGTAAGTATTTAAGAAAGATAGTCGAGCCAATGGTTATGACGACAACGGCATCGAAAGCTTTCGAAAAGGTATATTTAGATATTATAGGACCCTTAGATAGGGATATAGACAATAACATTTATATTTTAAGTTTGCAATGCGAGCTAAGCAAGTACGTCGAGGCGTATCCTTTACAGCGGAAGGACACGGTAAGTGTGGCAAAATCTTTTGTCAACAATTTCATACTAAGGTACGGATTACCTAAGACTATCGCTACTGACCGTGGAAAGGAGTTTATGTCTGAAACAATGGTAGAAGTGTGCAAGTTACTTCGAATTGAGAAGGTAAGTTCCACAGCTTATCACCATGAGTCGATAGGCTCATTGGAAAACACACATAAACACCTCGCTGCCTTCTTGCGATCTTTTTGTGATGGACATCCGGAAACGTGGAGCCAGTGGCTCCAGTTCTGGTGTTTCTCTTTCAATACTACTGTCCACATAGAGACCAAGTATACGCCATACGAACTCGTATTCGGTAATATATGTAACTTGCCTAGTAACCTAACAGATAACGTAGTAGAGCCTCTATATAATACAGATAACTATGCACTTGAACTTAGGTATAGATTACAGTTAGCATGTAAGGAAGTTCATAAGAACTTAGTATTAAGTAAGTTGAAAAGAAAAAATGTATGGGATAAGAAATGTAATCCAGTTCGGTATCGAAAGGGTGACTTAATATTAATCAAGAATGAAAGTGGTAAAAAATTTGATAAGTTATACGATGGACCCTATACAGTGATAAGCGAAAGTGAACCTAATGTTACTGTGCAAAAGGGTAAACAAGCTGAGACTGTTCATAAAAACAGAACAAAGCCTTATGTAACCTAGTTATAAGTTTATGCCTTTATTAACATGTGTATGGTACGTACCTATACATACCTCTTTGTCTTTATTATAAGTCCTATTACTTAGCGATAATTATGATATTTCATGAATATTGACACGCGATAACCGCATCATTTGTAGTTCTAAAACTTATTTTTTTTTTCTACGATTCTTTAATTGTTACGAATGTCTGGAAAACATTTATTGTTATGGCATGTTGTTTAGAGCATATAAAAAGTAAACACATTTGATTATGTTGTGTATCAATATTTTATTGATTAAAAATTTATTTTATAATATTGTAATTTATAATATCTATACCAAAAAAAAAATTGTTAACATAATTTTTTTTTTCAAAATAACCCGGATGATGTAGTATGGTGATAGCACGCACACATTTATATGATGTAACCATGTATGCACTTCAGTCAATAAACGTACTTGTCAACGAACACACGTTTGTTTTCGATTAAACCTCCCGCCTCACCTCAAATGGTATAGTTACCATTAATAGTGGTTAAGTGATTAAGTGGAAATAGAATACTAAAATATTTAATATTTATTTTATTTATACTAATATAATTGTTTCTTTGAACTTATAACTACATTATTTAATATTACCGAATACTTTCACGTACATACCTATATCGCTAAATAGTAGTACTTAAGTGGCTTACTTCGAAATCAATAATATTCATTCCGACCGAGTTTTGAAACAATTCGTGTTACGAACATAAACCTACTCGTAGTAAATATGTTAAGGACTTAATGTTTATTCATATTTTATGATATTTCTATATCATGACAATTTAATATAGATTGCCGATAGCATAAGATCAGGTAGGGAATAATAAAATCAGTAATTAGCATTTCACTAAAACCTTAAAATACCAAAACACCGAATCCAATCGTACCAAGGGTGCAGTACAAGCATAATGTCATTGTTCCAGGTTGCCTAAAATGTCCAATCTACCTCCTGTGGAACCGTTACAATGCGATGGTGATCCAATGTCACTAGGATTACGCTGGGACAAATGGATAAGATCCCTAGAAATATACTTTCTTGCAGCAGGCATAGAAAAAAAGCCACTCTCCTCCAAAAAAAAAGAGCCACTCTCCTCCACATGGGAGGAACAGCCTTACAAGAAATCTATTAATCTATATGCCAGGAGCACACATCTCTGATAATAATATTACGGGAACAATTGATGTCTACAAAGCGGCGATAGATAAATTAAGTGAGTTTTTCTTACCCAAGCAAAGCAAGGTGTTCAAAAGCCATTTATTTAGGCTACTTAAACAGGAATCAGGCGAAAAATTAGATAAATTTCTTGTGAGGCTGCGACAACAAAGTAGGAAATGTCAATTCACTAATGAAGAGGATGAACTCGTAGATCAGATTATCGAAAAATGTAACTCAGTAGAACTCAAGAAGAAAATGTTAACTTTAGGTGATGCTATTACCTTGGACAAGGTTATAGTCGAAGCTAACACAATAGAATCCGTGCAAAGACGACCCCGGCCCCGTAGCCTTGTTGGTAGTGACCCTGCCTTCGAAGCGAGGGGTTCCGGGTTCGATTCCCGGCCGGGGCAGACATTTATGTGACAGATAAATGTTTGTTCTCGGGTCATGGGTGTTAGTGACGTGTTTATTTGTGTAGTCCATGCCACCCGCGACACAGGGAATCCTAGTGCGGGGGTATGAGTGTGTAAGTGTTATTTATTTATTTTATTTAAAGACAGTTATCTGATTTAAGCAATAATGACCAACGAACTCCATCAACAATGAACAAAATAGAGTCTAAACGCGGTGTTTTTCAAAAGAATGGTTGTTCTCGTTGTGGTAGTGAAAAACACAACGGTGATAGTCCATCCTGCCTCGCTAAAGATATAAAATGCTCAAAATGTGGCTATATTGGTCACCACATGGCACGATGTTGGACAAGGGCACATAAACGCAAATCAACTCATCAAGATGGATCTAAACTACCTATACCCGGTAAAAGAAGTAAACAGTCTTTTAACCTAAAAAACTCGACAAAAACTAAGGAAGCTGAGGAAAAGTCCGGCTCATCATTATCATCGTCTAACATAAATTATATATTTTACCTTGGTGAGGACGAGAAGATAAAATGTAGTTTGGGCGGAGTCGATAATGTTGAATTTTTAACCTGGAATTATTATTAAAAAAAATGCCACGTACAAACTTATAATCAAGTTGCTGATCCCGACAAAATATTCATGGCGTATGGTAGCAACATGTCATTAACAGTCCTGGGTTCATTTGAAGCTATGGTTAAAATCGGTTCTGAAGCGAAGCAAAGTACATTCTATGTCATTAAGGACGGCACTCGAGACCTGCTCGGGAATGAAACAGCCATAGACCTCAAAGTATTAAAACTAGGATTAGACATTAATGCGGTAAGTCAACAACAGAACATTAAAAAATTCCCTAAATTTAGAGGTATTAAACTCGATATCGCTATTGATCGTACAATTACACCCGTCAGTCAGCCATGCCGAAGAATTCCAGTACCCCTCGAAGAAAAGGTTAATAAACGAATTGAGGAACTGACAAAATTAGATATCATAGAGCCTGTGGATAAACCTTCTAAATGGGTTTCTCCAATAGTCCCAGTACTCAATACTCAATAATTTATTGCAAACATATGGTGTACATTAGGTCTTACATATATTGTATTTACATAGGCACATATGGACCCTATTTGGGTATTGCAATGTAGTTAGTGGGAGCGAACCAATCTCTTTTATAAT